>PVIC010010803.1:0-42694 GCA_004025085.1 Thryonomys swinderianus
TCTCCTCTCCTCTCCTCTCCTCTCAAGTAAAGGAAAATTGTACTTCTACACTTAGGGGGTTTCAATTAATTGGTTCTGGTTCACTCAGATTATTGAAGATAATCTTCTTAAAGTCTCAAATGTTAATAACATCTACAAATTTTACTCAAAAAATACTAAGTAGTAGCACTAGTAGCTTCAATAAGAATAGATAAAACTGGGCTGGAGGGTTAGCTCAGTGGTTCCGGCGCCTGCTTTGCAAGCGCAAGGACCTGAGTTCGATCCCCGGTTACCACATATAATGCTGGGTGTGGTGGCTCACGCCTGTAATCCCAGCACTCGGGAGGCAGAGACAGAAGGATTGCTGAGTTCGCGGCGGCTTGCCTGGGCACCATAGTGAGCTCAGGGCCAGCCTGAACTACAAAGCGAGACCCTGTCTCCAAAAAAGCAAAAAAAAAAAAAAAAAAAAAAAAAAAAAAAAAAAAAAAAAAAAAAAAAAAAAAAAAAAAAAAAAAAAAAAAAAAAAAAGAATAGATAAAACTGACTAATGCAGTACAATCATTACACACACCTGGATTAAGCTTGCATGTACACATGAAGAAATGAATGCAGAAAGGGCATGTGAGCCTTATTTACAATATGAGAAGCTGAAGTAATCCCAAATGCCTATCAAAAAATGAAAGGAAAATGTGATTGTGGATTATCACACAATGGGATATTACAGAACAGAAAAAAAGAGATGTTCACTACTCACAAAAACTTGAATGAATTTTAAAAGTTGATGGGAATGAAACTGATTTTTAGAAGACTACATTAAGTTCATAATTTTTCAGAGGTCAAAGAAGAGGTTAATTAGTTTGTACATGTGAGAAAAAAATCCAAAAAATAAGGGATATTTTATTCAGAATTTTGTTTTTTTTTAAATGTTGGTTTTGTGAAAAGTTAGGGGATTTATTAAGCCTACCATTACATAGGTAGACTATACAGTACACAATACTATACTATTAGGTATTGGAGTTTTCCATGTCTTGTGTGAGATGATGTACTTGTTTTTTAAAATGCTTTGTCTTTGTATAACCCAGATCTTTGTATATCTATACAAAATAGAATAAAGGGAAAGGGCTTTGATATTTGTTGAATGGCATTATCACTTTTGGCTACTGCAGTCCCAGATCACGGGTTCAAGTCTACTAGGCAAAATCAATGGCTACTTCTTCAATAAATATCCCAATGCCATCAATTACAGTCCTTACAGATAGCAGCTTCTTCCATAACTTCCCTCTTCTTCTTCTTCTTCTTCTTTTATTTTTTCATTTTTTTTGTTAGCTCTCTACTTGAATGTACAGCTGAGCACTGGTACATGGTGTCAGAATTATCATGTTTCTGGTAAATTCAACCAACCCTCAGGTGATCCCAGAACATTTGGGTTGGATTGCAGATGCAAGACAGACATTTGCCCTGACTACTGGCTCAGGGTTTATTGATTTGACAATTGCTGTTGAGTGAATTCTTTAAAAAATTCATCTTGCTTTTATATATCTTCTTCCAATACTTTTTATTTGTTATCTAACAATATTCTGCCAATGAAAAAAATGCCATAAAATGCCACTTGGAAAGTTGTTAAGGAAAAGTAGTTTGCTCCCATCGCTTGCCTCATCATGACTCAGGGATTTCAAGTGTTGATGGATGTTTTAGTCTCTGACTCAGAATCATGCCATGTGCTTCCCATTTATGTCAAAGGTTCCTCCTGAGTCTGATTCATTCTGCACTTTTCTCTTTCATCTTGATACTGAGAAACAAAGAAGCATAACTATTTATAACGTTCTCCATGGGAAAAAATAAATATGCAAAAAGGATTAAGAATTTGAAATGTGTATAATTCATGTTTTCAACCTTTTAGCCTTCTAATTTGCAGTATACATTATTTACTAGTATAAAAATCAATTAACACTTTTCTAATGAGCACAATCAGAAAATAATTGTAAATAAATAGAAAATAATTGGAGTAAATATGAGGGAGGCTCATGTAACTAAACTTGGAAAAGCTGTGCTTCTAGTATCCATCCTGTCTCTAGTAATTTGCAATTTGCCTTAATTCATCGTGTCATAAATAGTATTCTATACTCTTCTTCCTTACTCAAATCCTCCTCACCCCATAGCAGACAATGCCATGTAGCTTGGGCTGCTCTCATAACTGGCAGCCTGGAAGTGTACATATATTTGTCTGGGGTCCCGAATTCTGACCTAGCTCAAAATTCTGACAGGACACTAGAGACACCCTCATGCTTTTCTTTTTATTTGAATTCTTTATTGGTACATTTTATCACATCACAATCACACTCAACATTGAGAATTTGTACCAGTATATGACATGAGTTAATTCTCATTTTTATTCATCCCCTTACCAACCCTACAACCGCCACCCCATATTTTTCTTTCCCCTCATTACTTACTCCTACCCTTTTCTTTTTGAATATTTTCAATTTCACAAAATCTATCTATATTATAGAACTTATTTATATCTTCAGATTCTAATGGCAGAGAAAAGATATGGTATTTACACATCTGTGAGTGACCTATTTATTTATTTCACTTATGAATGTGTCCTCAAGGTTTGTCCATTTGAGTATAAATGACTCAAACTTATCATTCTTTATGGTACAGTAATACTCCATTTTATTTTTATTTTTTAAAAGCCTTCTTTATCCTGTCTCCAGTTGATGATGGGCATTTGGGTTGTTTCCAAGATTGAGCTATCATAAACTGACCTGCTATGAACATGGGTGCACATATGTCACTATGATATGATTCTTTCAATACCTTCAAATACAATAGCAGGGTCAAACAGGACATCTAATCCTAGTTGTTTGAGGAATCTCCACACTGATCTCCATAGTGGTTGTACTAGTCTACATTCCTACAAATAATGGAGAAGGGTTCCTTCCTCCCACGGCCTCACCAGCATTTATTGTTGGTTAATTTCACAATAACAGCCATTCTTTGCAGAGTGAGATACAATCTCAGTGTTGTTTTCATCTGCAACTCTCGAATGACCACTGATGTTGTGCATTCCTTCATATGCTTCTTGGCTGCTTTTACCTCTTCCTCTGAGAAGTGCCTATTCATTTCAGATTGCCATTTTTGAACTGGGTCTTTAAATGGGGGGGGGCTTGATTTTTTTAAAGCTCTTTATATATTCTAGAGAGTAGCCCTTTGTCTGAGAAACAGCTAGTAAAGATTTTTTTCCCATGTTGGTGGTTGTCTTTTAGCTATGACATTGGTTTCTTTTGCTGTGCACAAACTTTTTAATAGGATGAGATTTCATTTGTTGATTCTTTCTGCTAGTTCTCATGCTATAGAGGTTTTGTTCATGAAGTCTCTCTGTGCCAATGTCTCCAAGAGTTTTACCTAACCTGTTTTCCAATAGGTTTAGTGTTTTTGTTTTAATGTTTAAGTCTCTAACCCGCTTTGATTTTAGTTTAGTACACGGTGAGAGAGATAGGTCTAGTTTTAGTTTTTGGTGGGTTAAAGCCCAGATTTTCTTTGTTAAAGAGGCTGTCTTTCTTCCATTGAGGATATTTGGCTCCTTTGTCAAAGATAAGGTGGCTTAGTATATCTGGAGTTGTTTCTAGGTCTTCTATTCTATTGCGCTTGTTCTTGGTTTGTTACTTTACTAGAACTATGCAGTTTTTATTACAGTGGCTTTGTAGTATCAAGTTGGGGATTGTAATAGCCTCTGCCATCTCCTTGTTGGTTAGAATTGCTTTTTCAATTTTAAGGTCTTTCATGATTCTAGGTCTTTTATGATTCCAGATGAATGTCTGGACTATTTTCTCTAGATCTGTTAAGTATGGTGTTGGGATTTCAATTGGAATTATATTGAATCTGTATAATAGTTGTGGGAGTATAGCCATTTTGATAATGTTGGTTCTTCCAACTCAGGAACAAGGGATGTCTTCCCATTTTCTGATATCCTCTTCAATCTCCTTTCTCAGAGTGCTGTAGTTTTTAGAGTAGAGGTCTTTCACATCTTTTGTTAGAATAATTCCTAGATATTTCATTTTTTTGGATGCTATTGTGAAAGGGCTTAAGTCCCTAATTTCTCTCTCCATGGGTCTGTTGTTCGTGTATACAAAGCAATTGATTTCTGAGGATTGACCTTGTATCCAGCTACCCTACTAAATTTAGTGATTAAGTCTAGCAGTCTTTTGTTTGAGTGTTTAGGATCTTCTTTGTAGAATATCATGTCATTAGCATATAATGACAGTTTGACTTCTTCCTTTCCTATTTTTATTTCTTTTATTTCTTTCTCATGTCTAATTTCTGTGGCTGTTTCCAGTACTATACTGAACAAGAGTGGTGATAGTGGACATTCTTGGCTTGTTCCTGATCTTAGTGTGAATGGTTTCAGTTTTTGAGCATTTGGTATGATGGTGGCTGTTGGTTTCATCATTGATAGTTTTTATTAGTTTGAGATAAAGTCCATCCATTTTGATTTTTGTAGGGTTTTGATCATGAATGGGTGTCAGATTTTATCAAGTGCTTCTTCTGCATCTCTTGAGATGACCATATGGTTTTTGTGCTTGAGTCTCTTAATACAGTGTATTATATTTATTGGGTACGTATGCATCTTGGGATGAATCCAACTTGGTCAGAGGAGACAGCCTCATTCTTGTGTCCATGAATGTTCAATACCTAAGATGTTCTTGTGCTGGTTGTTCTTATGTAGGAAACGATGTCTCCATTTCCTTGTAGTCAGCAAGCCACTCAAAAACATTAGAAGTGAGCACTGCCCAGGGGAAGCTGGGAAATAGTACCTAGATAGGTGAGAGGGAACCCACGGAACAACAGACTACTAGGAAGGATGAGTTGAGAGAGCCTGGACTGATGGGCCATTTGCTTGTTGCGTTAGCATATGTGATCAGCACTTTAAGAAAAGAACCAAGAAATATATGTTAGAAAATGGTATCTTTTTGTTTTGTCACTGTAAATAGTTAATAGAAAAAACAATGGTTAAGGCCACTTCTTAAGCAAGAGCATAAAATCTCTCTATTTCAAATTCTGACTTCTTTCTTATTACTTTGTACTTCTCATCTTGAGAACTATAGCAAGATATAGTCTCTTATATCTTCAGTACCAAGATACAAAGTGAAAAGGAGAAATAAAACAGACTGGAGAGATGATACTGTCTTCAGTCTGACTCATAGTTACCTTGCAATCTGCTCCATGCTTTCTCCTCAAATTTTCTGAGTCTATGGTTTTTGTTACTTTTCTATATTGTTTAATTAAATTATTGATTAATTTATCTTTATTTTTCTTCTTCAAAGAAATACCTAGCTACTATTTTTACTGTATCTTATGCTGTAAAAGCCATTGTATTAGTTGTAAATTCTATGTAACTCAGAATTAATATTGTCTTTGACAGAAAGTTATAGAGCTTTTTCTAGTTATTATCAATTCATTGAAATTTACCTTATGAAAGATATATAATTTTGTGTGCATGTTTTCTGTAGAGAACTGCTGGCCTGAAAAATGTAATATAATCTAGTAAAAGCCTAATTAGCTTAGAGTGTTTGTGAACTCAAAGAACAGACTTGATAAATGGTTTAGAAGTTAGAGGTGAGAAAAAATATGAGAACGGTTTGGAGAGAACCTTGTGTTCCTGCAACTTGATCGAGGTTAGGGCAAGAAAAGAGAAATGAATCCAAATGGGAGAATAGGAAGTTGAAAGAGAGGAAGAAAGAAGAAAAAGTAGGAAATTATACTTGAAGGTCAGAATACTCTCTCAGGTAATCTCTAAGAACATAGCTGGAAATATAATTAAAACAAATATCCTGGCTGATTCAATTTACTGATTCTGTGTTACTGCAAAACAATAATCCCTTCTCCCAAAAGACAAAGGATTAGAGCAACCATAACACCTCTGGTTTTGTCTGAATCCTTAGATGAAGAAGCATGTTCTCTCATTTTTCAGGTGAGCCAATCTGAGCACTTGACAGGTGTTGGAGACACATGGTTGCTTCAGAATTGATGAAAAAAAAAGTAGTTCAACTAAAGCCAGAGAGCTGAAAATCAGTGACCTTTGTCTTCTGTCTTCTAATGTCTCAGACTTCCCAGTACATCGTGTTCATATATGTTTTTCATTATTTGGGGAAAATAGAAGGCTTAAACTTTCACCTTTTGATGTTATTCTTTTACCTTCTGCTCCATTAACTTTAAGAATGAGGGGGGAAAAATAGTCAAGATAGGCACAGATGTGACAGGTTAAGGAGAGAGGTGAGGGAAAGAGGCTGCAAAAGCCTAAGCTGAGTGTATTGCAGGGTGTGAGAGATCTCATGTGGTTGTCACTCCTGTGCCCCAGAAACATGCATACAAAAGCAGGGATTGCTCAATACAATGACTGCTCACAGTGCAAGCCAGAGTAAAATTTGCTTGTGTAGCACCTATTGTTGCAGCTTGATGGAGGTTTTCTGGAACACTGAGTTGAGAAAAAGTCCAAGGTGACTCCTGACTTTGGCAGAAAGTGTGCCTGACTGAAGATCAGGGTCTGTCAGGGTGCAATGACAGTCACAGATCTTCAGTTCTACTCTGCTATATTTTGTATAATTGCTTTTAGATCATCTAGCAAATAGTCTTGCTTGTCAGGAGACTGGACAAAGTAGGTGCTTACATGTGTCCACTAGATTAATTTTCATCAGGGGTCAATAGATAATGTCAGGAGTGATACACACGGCAATGAGAGACTTTCAGGGTGTGCTGATGTGGAAATACACATTTTCCTTAAAGGAGAGAACACCAAACCCAAAGCATTGCTCACCACCTCACTCTGCTGCCTGGAAAGGAAGTGGAAGAGAAGGGTCCCCGGTTCTGAGGACAGCCAATTGATATCCCCATACCAATGGTCAGAAGGAAAATGTTGTTCAGTTGTGGCATTTTAGAAAGGTTCAGTTCAGTCAATGTTGTTAAAATTTTTGATCCAAAGTCATTTAGAAAACAAGAGTGAGGTTGAGCTTGTGGCTGATGTGGTTATACCATCATTGACGTGTGGGATGTATTCTTGGGTTGAGGAAACCATCAGCCAATTTAGAATTCACTGCAGTGTGTGTGTGTGTGTGTGTGTGTGTGTGTGTGTGTAGTCATTCTACATTTTGAAAAATTACAAAGCCATTTGTGAAATAATGTTTTAAAATATACTTTGAAGAGTGTAGTTATGAATAAATTAAAATCTGGAAGATTAAATTTCCATTAAAATATATGAAGATTTAAAAATTGAAGGGAAAGATCCTTAGAAAAACACAGTTTAGGTTTTATCCAAACCAGAACATTTGTAAAAATCATTCAAAAAATATTAGTTGATCTCAAATTGTGGCTCAGCTCAGACCCTTAAGTTACATTGTTTCCCAGTGTTCAGATTCCTTGAGATCCCTAAGCAATCGAAGGTGAAACCATCGCTCCTCACAGGAGGGAATTTCAGATCTCTGAGTTCAGTCTCCTGCTCATTCATCAAACGACAGTGGAACTTGTCCTTGGTCAGCTGTACAGGGCCACCATGCGAGTTCTGAAAGCCACCTGGGAGCAATGATTAAAATCATGTGGCCGAGCTCTTAGGCACATAGAGAAAAACTGATCTGCCTGTCCCTGTGGGAGGAAAAGGAGTCCACATGAATAATGACCTTAGTGGAGGCTCAGTGTTGCCCGAGGAGATCCAGTGTGCATTCTGCAGAGCAGCCAAAGCCTGAATAACCTGCAGGACTGTGATGCTGGTGAACAGAGTGAAGGAAGGGTATGAGACACTGTTTGCATACTGCTTCAGGAGAATATCACCCTAGCTCATCTGATAAAGTGGGGAAAGCAGGGTTTTGCAGTGGGGTAAGTCTGCCCATCACTGGCAGTGAATTTGGGAGTGTATAGCATGAAGCGCGGTGTAGGTGATCCCTGAAGGTAATCCCTGTAGGTGGGGCTGGATGCCACGGTGAATGCCTAAAAGCCATTAGCCACTCAGCCTATGATGTCCATTTCCACCTTAAATATTCTAGTTGTGAGAATTTAAGATTTACTATAATTTGAAAAATGTAGGTGGCAACAAATGTCAGTCATATTTTTCTTTCTGATTTAGTAGCTTTAGAAATCATATATGAAATTAAAGTTATGTTTTAAAAGAAATAAAATGTATCAGTGCCTGTTGCATCAGTCTGATTTTTATGCAACAGGGCCAGCTGACTGGCCAAAGATTAAGAGTCTGTGGTCGGACTACCTTGATCTGAGTGCACCTGATCTGGTCTGATTCACTGGATAAGAAAATATCAACTCTTTTCTTTGCTAAAGGTTCTTAACAATACTGGAGAGAGAGGGGAGGGAGGAGCGAGAGAGTGGGAGGAGGAGGGAGAGAAAAGGTCACACTTAGATGGGCTGCTTGGTGCATTTGCTCTTTGGTGCTCTGTCGCCATCAAGCTCCCATGATAACCTGGAATAAGTAGTGAAATACTATCTTAGCAGTCTAAGTTTTGAACTGTATAGTCATTGGATGACAAATATTCTGCCATCTACAATTTGATTTAGCAAAGAAGAAAGTGTTTTCTATTCTTCACAGGGCTGCATTCATGATGGCTCTGGAGTATGTTTGTGCAGTATGCCGAGTCCTGTAAGCCTAGAAGGTGGTTGGTACAGCAGAATTGGAAGTACAGGAAATTGATACATCCAGAAAGGTTAATCATCCATTATACACTCTTGTGTGCTTGGCAGTGCTGGGTATTGGCCTCTCCTAGTCTGTCTGGGCATCAGGCCCCAACAAGTGAACATCAGTGACTGTTGATGCCTCTTGGAGAAGTATCTTCTGCACACAGTTGCCTTTAGGTTCTCTGTGTTCCCTTTTCTTTTGTATCCCTACTATGCCCTCCACACCTCAGCCTCTTACCAGTTCAATACTGGACCTAGAAGAGCTTCTACCCAATTTCTTTCCTCTTTTCTCAAACATTTTCAGTTCCTGTCTTCCACAATTATAATGCACTTCATAACTATCTATATGTCTGAGTTATTTTTCTCTTGTGCTTGAAACAAAGTGCTAGACACTCAAAGTTAAAAGAAGAAAGATTTAGTTAGCCTGCAGTGGGTAGTGGTTTCAGTCCACAGCCAGCTGGCTCCAGGGCAGGGTGACACACAGCAGGGGGCTGATAGCAGGTAGCAAAATACTTGGGAATCCAACTTTGCCCTTAGCCCAGTGGATGAATGTGGGGAACTTAATGTTGTGTCAGTTCCCATACAAATTTGTTATGCAGATTAAAAGACTTAACACAAAGTAAAGAACTAAGGATTTGGGCTGTATGTTTTTATAAGGGGGGAGAAGTCTTACAGAAGACAGCCATGTGATTGGTTCAACTCCAGGTAGTGATGCCACAGAGAAAGCAGAATTTAGGCCAACACGGATGTTTCAATTCATCTATGTACTTTTTATTTTAAAGGAATAAATTGGTATTTGCCCACCCACTCCAGTCCTGTGTCTATTGAAGTTAACATGAGACATGCTCTCAAGGCCTGACAGTCCTTAGGCACTGACAGTAATGAGTTTTGGATGCTAGGAAGACATGAACCTCATGGCCCACTGGGCTTGCCATTGTACCTGCTCTTCCAGATGCCTCTCTGTGGACCTACAGGACCTCTGATGAAGTGGTCACCAGCCTCTAGTGAAGTAAGAGCATGAGGAATGGGCTTTGCACATGCCAATCCTTTACGTTAAAATAATGCTATTTATTTAGAAACTCTATGTGCTCTACATTGGTTGTTTCTAGGTTAATTTTATCCACCTTGTTCTATATCTATGACGGGTGAAGTCCAAACTCTTTGCAGCACACTTCATATCCAGCCACTCTCTGTGCTGTTCCCTGCGCTCCACGCAGACTGTTCTCACTTCCTCCTGGCCTTCCAAAGCAGAGCCTGGGTGTCCTGTTTCTCCATCACATCCCCGGTGCTGCCACAGCAAGCCTAGAAGAGCTGTTAAAACTACCCTTGCTCCTCCCTGCACTTGCAGACACTGCCGTTATCTACTGGTTCCTCTTTTGTGCCCATCTGCATCTGAGAACAAAATGAGAGAATCAATTCTCTCTGTTGAGTCTCTTTCTATGAGGCCCTAAGAAGCATTATTTGGGGCCCTGATGTCTCTTCTTTGAGTTCAGATGCAAACTCCTGGGTAGACACCAATGTCTGTTCTCCTCCTGGGACTGACAGAAGCATGAGTTGAGCTCATCAGACCCAGCCGACTGTCCCCCGTGGATGTCTTCCCCACAGAAAGTTTCCAAGCGCTCATGGTAAAAGGCTGGGTAAAGTCACACCACCAGTACTGCTCACTCATGTTTACACTACAGCAATGGATGGAAAGTGGGTTCCCCCCACCCCAGAGGGTACAAATAAATCCCCAGCAGTCCTCTCTCATCCGCTTGACAAATGTACATGAAGTATAGAAGTTGGTAATAGAAATCTGTGTCACTGAAACTGAATGAGGAATGTCCTCATCTTGGAACTTTGCAGTAAGAAAATAGTACCTAGAGAAGTAGCTTCAGTTTCTTCCAATTTTCTTTGTGTAAATCACTTAACCCCTCCTAAATCTTGATGCTTTTGCATGTAAAACAGGAATAATAATACTTACCTCTTGCCTAAGTGGTTAACTTACTTCCAATGTATGTAATACTTTACAAGCTACAAATCCTATGTACATGTCAGATATTTTATATCATTAAACCGCTCATATTCCTTCTAGGTTAGAAGCATCTGGGTACACTCCATGGTTTAATATTTTCTCCAGCTGTTATATTCTGGCACCGTTAGTTTTTTCGCTGTGACTTAAAAGGAAAAAAATATTATAATTAATTATATTACTACATTTATTTTAAACTTTACTCTGAGTTTTTAGAATAAAACAGAATAAGTCTTGGACAATAACCCATATATAACTAAATCAATTAATTATAATGATGTCCCACATTACTGGAGGCATAAAAGTGGTAAGAGTATTCTATCTGAGCATGAGCTATACAAGCTAGTAGAGCAGAAAATTTTCTCCCTCCCTCAGATCTCACTTTTCTGGCAGGGAAGTTCACACGACTACTTATAGTGTAGCTTTAGTTTACATGATGGCTTACACCCACAGAGACACAGCTTACAATTCCAGACGTCCATTTGTCCTGGAACCATGGAGACAAAGCCCACTGATCAGCTTGTAAGCTGTGGGCAAATCATGAAGTTGTCTCGCCACTGTGCAGACAAAGTCTGTGAGCCACTAGCTCAGAGCTGAGGACAGAATTCAAATGCTGACTCTAAAAATCAAACAGAAAAGAAAACAGAAAAAAATCATATATATATATATATATATATATACATTTATATGTATAATATAAATTTTGGGACATAAATGAAAGCAAGCAGCCATGTAGAAGAAAGCCCAAGTTCTGGGGCAGGGATACTATCCTGGGTTATTGCATGGGCTAAGCCACCCTGGCTACAATTATATCTAGCATTTTCACCAGCAGATTTGACTAGCCAGAGGCTTGGAACCTTGTGGATTTGTGGCTCTTCAGATGTGCTTCTGTATTGGAATGTGTTCGTGTTTGCCTTTATTTGTTTTTAATAAAAAAGAAAACTTAAAGAAGAAGTCTCTGCCTTGGTAGATTTTCTTTGGAATCCCAGAAAGAGCTCTCAAGGGTTCTGTGGCTCTTTTGTGATGATAAACCAAAGCTTTGAGCTTGTCCCAGTTGGAATTCCAGACACTAAAGAAGCCAACTTTAATTATTATTATTGTTTTCTACACAACTGAGCCCCTTTTTGATTATTCGGGTTTATACTAATAGTCTTCTAAACATACTATTTTTTTTTCCCCCCGCTAAGCTAAGACCACAAAACAAAGCAGGGGAACTTCACAATAAGGCTTCAAAGGTGCCAGGCTTTTGAATCTCCCTGGAGTGTGCCTGTGGCATGGCGGTTTTATTAGGAGTGAAAGATTAATGAAAACAGAGCCTGCAGTGAAGAAGAAGATTCACAAACTGGCAAAAAACAAGCTTATCTGGGAAAAGATCACAGCTGAGGTGTGTGTGCTATGAAAGGATAAACTTACCATAATACTTGAATCTCCATATTAAGATATTCATAATCATAGAAGATTAAAGTATAAGGAACTTTGAAGATTTCTAAACCTAGTCTTAATATTCTTCCAGAATAGGGTGTGTCATATCCCAAATAGATGAATCTGTTTCGCCCGAAGCATATATCCTTGTAAAACTTTCACTGTCAGACAAGAGAACATTTCCAATGTAGAGCTCCGACAAGGTCAGTCTCACTCTGGGCCAGAGTGGCTCCTCTTCCCTAGTGTCCTCGGAAATTCTTCCTTCTTCCATGAATATCTGTCATTTACTGAATGCAGCTAGCATTTTACCTTGTTCCCTAGACTATTCTCTTGTCAAGAATCCTAAATTCTTGTAACTATTCCTCTCCTTTAAATCCAGTAAAATTGAACTAGCATTGACTGAATGCAGCCACACATCCCATGCTGGCAGGTTCTCAGAGTGCAGGGTGACCTGCAGTCTGTCAGCTTAAGATCACAACTGGGGCAAAGAGACTCGGCACCAGACGATTATTCATTCTCTTTACGATGCATCCTAAGGAGTGTGAAGTAGAGGCTTCACAGAATAACAGCGGCCAGAGAATGCTTAAGTTCACCTAGGAATCTGAGAAATCCACATCTAAACGATAGCATTTTCCCAGAGGAAAGCTTGCAGAGAGGTGTTTAGATAAATATAAACACTGGTGTAAGGCATAGTTCTATGAAAAACAAGCTGTGTTTGGAGTGAGGAAGACATATTATGACCTTGTTGATATGAAACTTGAATAGTTGGGGATTTTATTCACATAAAACAACTACAAAGGTGCTCGCCTCCAATCTTCTAATGTCTCTTAGTTTCACCTCCTCTTAAAAATGTTTATGCTGCCTCTTTTAGTTTGTGAGTAAATCTACTCACAGAGCAGACAGTGAAATAGGCAGGAGAATCTTGGTTATCTGATAGTATTCTAGAATACAACACCCTCATCTTCCCACGGATGGATATATCCTCTCTGCTATTAATTCTCATACCACAGGAAGGTGCCAAGTGCTCTCGTTGTTTGGATCCCTCGCCTGTCACTGATGTTCTCCTTAATATTTTCTGCTTCTACTTGCCTATGACTTGTTTACCCTTTCTGTAATTCTTATGTTTATCAATGAAAAATATTCCTAGAGAAGGTTCTCAAGATATTTAAAGTAGTTATGAGAGTTGTAAAATACCTTACTATAACATGCTATTGTCATGTAACTGTTACTGGTGATAATAGGAGAGCTATTGATCCATTACTTAGTTTTGGCAACAGTCTTATAAAATGAAAATTATGATTATACTTCCTAGGTGCAGAAGAGCAAGAGCTTTTGAGAGAATAATTTTATTTCAGGGCTTTTAAAAAATGAAACACGAGCCGGGCGTGGTGGTGCACGCCTGTAATCCCAGCACTCAGGAGGCAGAGACAGGAGGATTGCTGGGTTCGAGGCTTGGCTGGGCTACATAGTGAGCTCAGGGCCAGTCTGAACTGCAAAGCAAGACCCTGTCTCAAAAAAAAAAAAAAAAGAAACACGAACAAAACTGTTAGTTTTTCTCCATGTTTACTGCCTTGGCCTTCCTGGAAAATCAAAAGTGAGAAAACTATGCAGGTTTTACTTCCTGCTGTTCTCTCCCCCATCTCAATGTCTCTACCAATACAAGGAAAATTCTTTGCCCTGAACACTTCTAAATTTTATTTGTAGCTTTAGCTAAGTACATATTGAAGCCCTGAATGACCTCAAATGTAGGTGTTCTACTTAGGTTCATAGATGTGCCCAATAAATAAGAAACTGTCTTGGATGCTGGAACTCTTTTTAATGATTACTCATGGTTCTTATACATAAAAAAATCCCTTACATTTCAGTTTTATAGTCAAATGGCAAATGCTAGAGTAACTACTAGGATTTAATCTCCAAATTACAAATATAAAGAAGCATCTTCATTAACTCCCAGAATCCAGTGCATCATGTGCTTTTCGCCCACTTCCTGACCTTCCAGACCCCAGGCCCTCATTGGCCCAGGGGCACCCAATGACTCCACTGTCTCTTCAGCTTTGGAATACCTTGGCCATTAATTTAGATCTAAAAGTAACTAGAGTTCAGGATCATCGTAAGAATTTGTTGACAGATGCTAAAAACACAATGGGAAATCCTGTTACATTCATTTTATAAGATGTGAAAATGTGGAGATTTTTCCAAAGAAAGGACTCACTTAAGAGCCTTATCTGGATGAGAAGGATGGCAACTTATCGAAAGGCATCAAGGGGAAATTGAGCTGGAAGAAGAACAAACAGAAGCAAAGTTGAAGGCTTTGTAAGAGGCAAGTACACTTGTTATTAGACTGCATGATATAAATCTTTTTGAAGGGAAGTAAGCTCACAAAGACAGTTCAGTGTCTGTCCCTTGTTCCTGGAATGTGGAAGAAAAATGGGACCATACACATTCGATCAAATGACAAGCACGTGAGGAAAATTGTATGCTGCTAACAGATGGTGAATATTGTAGAGTAAGTGACAACTCTGAAGGAAAACACAGGGCATCTTATAATTTTTAACTGACCTTCTATATAACAGTTTTTCTTCCAGATGAGACCTCTCAGAAATAGTTCTGATCTTTTTCATTATTCAGTTATTTCTTTTAAAGTGAAAAATGCTTTCCAGGCGTTTCTTACAGAAACTGAAATAATGTTTTTGGCAATCCCCAAAGAGGAGAGAGGAACAACCCCTGGGGAGAAGGGAGGGTGGGGCAAAGGTGTAGAATGTTGAAGTGAAGGAATGAAGTCTTGGCATCTCCTCCCTGTCAGGGGCAGCCGGTGCCACACAGGAAAAGGCGACCACATAAAGGGCAAGGAAACCAGGCAGGCAGACGCGAAGGGGACACCAGTCCCCTGCCCTGTGCCTCATTAATCTTGTCAAAAATATTTGCTGCTGGGAAATGCTAATCTTCTCACTACCAAAGTAGCCACCCTTGCAAGAGTGTTTTAAAGGTCTAATGTGCCTAATGACTGGGCTATTTAATAAATTACTTACTTACATTACTATAAAAGCCAGTCTAGCAGCTGCAACCTATGTGTAAAGCACTATATCCTTTTACCTGACTTTCTAAAGGTTCATTTAAATCATATCTAGTGACAGGGTGAGGTACACAAGACTCAGGATTTAGCGGCAGCACATACTTCACGCTGTTTCGGGTAGGTCAGGAGGTCTGACTTGAATTTCTTCCCAGTAACCTGATCTAGGTGAGCCAGCAGGTTACAAATGAAAGTTAGTTTTCTAAGATCTCCTGACTTTCTTTAACTATCAGGAACTGTATAGGAACCTGGTGGGAAACAGGAAAAGACTGAGAGATAACAAATAGCATTGACCAGTATTACAACACTGCAATTTCTCTTTCCTAAGACAACATGAAATGGGCGCCATTTTGTACAAGCTAAATATTTGTATAGATTCCTGAGTTTTTTTATTTCCATGGCAAGCCAGGACAAATAACTAAAGGAACCTAAATGAAAATCTTTTGTGTGCCTTTTCTAGTTCACAAAATGTAACTGCAGAGTACAGCCTCTTCAAAGGAAGCATCTAAGACTTTCGAAAATTTTTTTTCACTCATAGTGTGAAATACCTTCCCACACTTTAAATCCTCAGAGGAAATGGAAGAAAAGGTAAACAAAGGAAAACAAAGTATGTTGAAGACTTACTGCACTCAAAGTATTGACATTCCAGGCTTTGTTCTTACAACTCTTTTTTTAAAAAATTGACTTTATTGGTACATTTTATACATACATTATGACCATACTCAGCATTGAGAATTTGTGCCTCTACATGACACATCTTTTTTTTTTTTTTTTTTTTTTTGAGACAGGGTCTCGCTTTGTAGTTCAGGCTGGCTCTGAGCTCACTATGTAGTCCAGGCAAGCCTTGAACTCAGCAATCCTCCTGTCTCTGCCTCCCGAGTGCTGGGATTACAGGCGTGCACCACCACGCCCAGCACTGTGGTATGTGGTATTGATTGTTGGTGGGCATGAATCTCCATGCCCAGCATTGTATGTGGTTACCAGGGATCAAACTCAGGACCTTGCACTTGCGAGGCAGGCGCCGGAACTACTGAGCTAACCCTCTGGCCCTACATGACACATCTTGATTTTCATTTTTTTCTACTTCTCCTGCCCTTTCTACAATCCCCAATCTTATATACATAAGTTGTTGCCTTTTTTAACTCATTTTTTTCCTTTCCCCTACCTTCCTTTTCCCTTTTCCTTTTGCACATTTTCTTCCTATTTCACATTACCTATCACACATTTTGGTGTTCGCTTACACCTTCAGTTTTTCATGCTAGAGAAAAGATACCATATTTACACATCTGTGTCTTATTTATTTCATTTATAAGTATATCCTTAAGGTATATCCATTTGAGTATAAATGACTCAAAATTATCGTTCTTTATGGCAGAGTAATAGTCAATTTTATTTTTAAAAACCTCACACAACTTCTTTATCCACTCTCCTTTTGATGGGGATTAGGGCTGTTTCCAAGACCGAGCTATCACAAACTGAGCTGCAATACACATGGGTGCACATATGTTGCTGTGGTATGATTCTTTTAATTCTTTCATGTATATACCTAGCAGGAGAAGAGCAGGCTCGAGTGGGACCATTGAGCTCCATAATGTTTGCACCACTCTACATTCCCACCAGCATGGAGAAGGGTGCCTTTCTCTCTAAGCTCCACTAGCATTTGTTGATGGTTGATTTCATGATAGCAGCTATTCATAGACAGATCAACTGAACAAAAAAAGTCAATAATAAAATACCTGAACTCAACCAAACTTTTGAACACATGGACTTAATAGATGGCTACAGAGTACTTCACCCCACAAAGCCAGAATATACATTCTTCTCAGCTGCTCATGGGTCATTCCCCAAAACAAACTACATGTTAGTTCGTAGAACATATTTAAGTAAGTGCAAAGGAGTTGAAATTATCCCCTTTATACTGTCAGACCACAGTGCCTTGAAATTGGAGTTGAATAACAAAAGAAACTCCAAGATCCTCACAAATGCATGGAAATTGAACATGCTCTCTTGAGCAATCAATGGTCACAGAAAAAAATTAAAGAAGAAATTAAACAGTTTCTACAATTAAATGATGATGCCAGTACAACATACAGGAATTTATGGGACACAATGAAAGCATTTCTAAGAGGGAAATTCATAGCAGTGAATTTAGCAGGAAAATAGAACAAGGTCTAATAAAGAACCTAACACTGAACCTCGAGCTCCTAGAAAAAGAGGAACAAGAGAAACCCAAAGGTCGAACAAGGTAGAAAATTATAAGGTTTAGAGCAGAAATTAATTCAATGGAAACTAAGAGAAAGATGCAAGTCTTGAGTTCATTTAGAAACTAATTCAAGGTTACAATAAACACAAGTGGATTTAGTGTTTGATTCTAGTTTTGTGAAATTTGAATGTTTGCTTGTTTTCTCTGGCAGAAAGCTGTGGGTAAGCAAACCCTTTAGTGCCCTTAAAATCGCTCCTCACTGCCCCTTGTCTCATTGTCCTATACATACTGTGCTTCTGCCTCAAGATAGAGCATAGATTTAAAAGTTGTTTGGTACTTTTTATTTTCAGTTAAGAGACTTTGGAATTAGCACAATGTGGGAAATGTAAGGCTTAGATTTGCAGAATCCCAAGTAGAGTATCCCAAGGCAGCCACTAGAACCGTGGGTGACACTTTCTTTCCCTTGTGGAAGGGCCAGTGGCACTCACTCTTATTGGTCCCACGTGGCACACTGGGAATATTTAATCACTTTCAGTCAGCACAGGAAAATCATGAATTATGAAGAAAGTTTCAATTTTCACATCATATTAAAATGACAATAATAATAATGTCTCACAGATACATTGTAAAGATCAATGGCTATTATGTAAAGCACCTAAAGGAACTCACCTCACGAAACAAGTAGTTTCTAAATGCATGTTTTATTAATGCTATTTTCTTAATTATGAATGGTATAAATTGTGTGTGATACTCTGAGATAAGTATCGACTAGTTCCAAAAACAAACACTTCTGTTACTTCCTTTGCAGTGGTAATTTTATTACTTCTACCTTATACTCCAGGAGTGAGATGTAGCAATTTACAAATTAATTACAAGAATAAGATAGAGATGGTAAGAAGTGAGTTATACTTGCAATACAGTCCTCAAGAACTGGTACATTTGTGGACAGGTCAAAATTTCTTCCCTGGTATGTATCAAGACAATAATTGAATTTCAGTTTCTACTCATCACCTGTCAATGCTCTCTGGTTCCCAAAACAACTAAACATAGGAAACTTGGTGCTGTGGCCACATAATAAAGCTCCGCGTTCACTGCTTACCTTGCCAGATTTTAATGTGTTTTGGAATGTCTACCCTTGATCTTGCTTGTCCACTGCTCTGAAATGTCTGATTGTATTTTCATATTTGTTGTGTCCTGGGGTGAGGACAGGCAGGTAAAGGTGAGGCTCTGCACTATCCAAAGGCTGGAAACTGAAACCCCCTGTTTCTCACAGCACAGGTGTGGTGCAGACAGCCGGGCCTGCACATTTCCTCACTCTGCCCTAACTGTGACCTTAACCCTGATGGAGAAAGAGGAGCCCCATGGCTGGGAGCCGCTGCTGTCGCAGGCTGTGTGGGAGGGAGCTATGTTCTTGGAGCCCGTGCTGTATCACTTCTCCTGCCTCCTGCACAGTGACGCTTCTGGCCTCTTCAGGTAGACCTAGGGTCTGATACCAAACATGCATCACAGTTAGACTTGGTGTCCATTTGAGTTTGCTGTATGAAGCAGTGAGCAAATAGATGATTTCCCTTTTTATGCATTGTTGAAAAATGTTGGAAAGAATTATTTTATTATCCAAAATTATTTTATTATTATCCAAAGACTCTTGCTTTTCTACTTTTTACTCTACTCTCTCTCTATATGGATATATCTAATGCATATACATATAACATGTTTATATATATATACATATATATATGTTTATATACAAAACAAGGATACTCTGACAATTATCTATCTCTCTGAGAGCTACATTCTGCTAGTCTTCCTTAATCATTTTTTGTATTTTCTGTATCTTTACCAGCTATGAAGCTGACCATAATAAAAATACAATTTTGTCTCCTTTATGAGTATATGTTCTTGGTGGTTTTCCCTTTAAACAGTTACTTACGCATTTATGAGGTTTGGATTATATGAAGTCTAGGTAAGACCACTGGTGATATTTTTCTTTCCTGAAAGGAACAGACCCATCAATGCCTTGGAAAGTCACTTTTCCCTTCTGCATTTTGCAGGACTAAATGATAAAAAAGGGTCAAACCATGAAATGGAAGAGTTTAAGCAAATGGAATTTTCTTTACCAAAATTTATTAAAACAACAGGGGTGAGTTTTGTTCTTTCAAAAAAGATGGCTCATACCATTAGTTTTATAAAGTATTTCTTGCAATCATTTGTTAAATTTAAGTTTTCTGTAGTTTAATTCAAATCTTATGCAGGGTATCCTCTTCTTTGCAGGAAAGTACCTTTTTTTTTTTTTTTTGGAAAGATCTATTTCTCAAACATGTACCCTGCTTTCCATAATAGATCTCCAACATTCATGTGACTTCCTATAACTATCCTTTCATCTTTCAGGGCCTTTGGGCACCATAGATGACAGGAAATGCAGGACTAAGGCCTCTAACAGCGCCCACCCTTCTTGGAGCATGGGTGTCAGCGACAGGGGGCTGCTGACATAGTGGAGGTGAAGAGGCCACCTGCTGCCCTTAGCTCACAGGTACTTCCTGGGAAAGGTGATCAAGAGGAAAAGCAAGATTTTTGCAAGTCAGATTTCATACAGGTGCCGTGGTAAGAATTTTTACACCGCAAGGGAACACTTACAAATTGCTTATAAATCTTCAGAAGATGAAGGCTTAAGCGGGCAACAACCACAGACTGCAGGACAGTAGGACTCACGTCCAAATATATTCAGGAGGGGAGTTTTCAGCCCCCTCCTCAAAATGTTGGCCTGGACTCTGTGAATGGCAGGGCACCGGCTTTTGACACACGATGTGGTTGTCTTTACATTTTGTTGGGTGGAGCAGACATAGGCCTTGGGTAAGCGCTACTTTCTCAGGAGCTGCCTGGGAGAGATCTCAGTTCCCAAGGACACCTGTCACACGTACCGTGTTTTACTCTTTTCTCTTCCTTCCTTGCATGCCCTTTCTGGAAATGCACTTTCATTAGTAATTAGACTTCAAGGTTTTCAACATGACACCAGCCTAGGCACCGCTTTCTAAATAAATGCCTACAATAGCCAACACATACTTATAGGTCAGTTATGCTATTAGGAAATATCTTTGCTTTACATCAAATGAGAAAAAGCAAGACAATATGTCTCATGCCAGATCAGATTTTGACCAACATAGGCTTATTCTTTCCATAACAAGTGTATTTTGTATGAAAAAAACACAAGGGGAATATATTTATTTATTTTATTAGTTGTATAAAACCACATTGGCAACTGAAGAACCAATAAATTGAGATGGCCTCATGTGGTTCTTATTACAGAATCAAACTGTAGCATAAGAGGCAAGCACGCCGATCATAACTCCATCTGGCTGAAGAGACAGGAAAGTGTGGCTCCATTTTCATTGGTAAAGAGAGGCATATATTTCACTATGGGCTCCACTCTGGCCATAAAGGAGCTCCCAGTGCGCTATTGTGCCTTGTGGTACTCAGAGCACTGCACCTACTGATAGGGGTCAGTGTGCGAAGACTTGGAGAGAGAAAGCTTCTTTTAGCCTCTTGATGGCTCTGAGAGAATGTCCGCAGAGTACAGCCTCATTGTGTGGCATGAGAGGAGGAAAAGCAAAGGGAAACACTCCATGGGTCAGCAGCCCTTTCGTTTATTGGAGCAAGGAAGTTGGCGTGCCTGTAACCCCTCAAAACTCACTCCAGGATGTTTAGTCTTTTCAATAACTAGACAAAACCTTCAAGCTCTGGAACCAAAAGACTGGATGCATAAATATTTTCTACGTTCCTTCAGCACTGTGTTCACTTTACCTCCCAGGAAATAGGGTAGCTATTGTCAATGGGAGCTAGGAATTCTTTCTGCTGGAGTTTGGTCAGCAAGACATTGCACTCATGAATCATCCTGGGACAACAAGGAGTGGTCATTTGAGATTCTAGGAAGTGTTGATACATAAGATGATAAGTTCTTTATGAGAAATAAGAAAATAAGAGGGCCTGAGAATCATGTATCGCTGCTGAAACTAGTTTTACCTAATCTATTGTTTTAAAGCCTTTCCATAAAACTTTTTCTTTTAACCTAATTGTGAATAGATGGCACAGTGATCATGTCACCCAGAAACGAGTCTCCTGACATTTGACCCCATGTGCCCCTCTGGGATGGAACTATTCTTCTACCTTGAACTTATTCTGAAGTATAGGAGAAATGATAAATTAGCTCTTGACATATCTTACTAGCCTGGTCCAACATGTATGACACTGATTTATCTGGCAGGAGAAATACAGGGAAGGACTAGATGCATGTGAAAGTGCTGGATTCATAATCCTATTTAAGTATCTGTACAATGTTTTATTCCTTTAAAATATGGAATCAATACACAAAAAAAAATGAAACCATGGCTCATATTGTTAAAACAGGAAGGAAATGTTTTCATCAACAGCACCTCTGATTTCTGAGTATATCCATAATCTTTACTATTAAGTCTCTTCACTTGGTCACTAAATGTTTATGATTAGAATTGAAAACCCCCATTTCACTGGGATATTGGCCAAATCAGAAGATTATGTTAGACTCATGAGCCTGAGGATTGAAGGCTGGATGCTCATTGGTGGAAACATGTATCTGCCCCCTTCAGGTCTATGATCTCTGCACAGTTAGGAGTCAGAGTAGTTTCTAACACTGTTCTCTTTCCCTTCGCAAACGATGCTGCTAATAAAGCATCCATGTGCCCTTAGGTCTGGCCTTAGGGACCCTGGACTTGCACTCTGGACCCATCATGGAAAACTGATGCTATTTACCTGGCACTTTTCTTTGGGAAATCCAATGAGAAAATAAATCAGAAGGGAATCTGTTCACCATTTTATGCCCAAAGGTGGGTCAGGTATGGGAAATAGAATAGAGGTTCAATATGTGTTTTTAGGAAAAATACAAGTAGGTGAAAATCTACCTCTAACCTTAAATTTTTCTTTGTAAAACACTAAAACTTATTTAAGTGTCATTTAAAGGATGAAATATGCTATTCTATGATAAGGAACAATTTCTCACATTTCTTACAAATGTATTAAAAAGATCATATGGCACTTGTTTAATAATATATTTACATATAATTTTTTCTATGTTCTTTGACCATAACAATTTGCCTATAAAGGTGCCCATGAGGTAAACTTAGGAAAAGAGAAGGGAGACAAATCAAGAAATAATATAAAAGTTTGGAAAACACACCTCAAAACAGTTTTGTTTCACAGAATACTCAAAGCCTCAGCAATGTTTGCATAATCCTGTTGGATCCTCAGAAGGCTTTCATGCACAATCCCAACATGAGTTGGCCATTGTTTTTAAAAAGCATTGTCCCAGTTAAAAAAATGGGCATCTGGGGCTGGAAGGTTGGCTCAGTGGTTCTGGCGCCTGCCTCACAAGCACAAGGTCCTGAGTTCGATCCCCAGTAACCACATACAATGCTGGGTGTGGAGACTCATGCTGACCAGCAATCAATACCACATACCACAGTGCCGGGCACGGTGGCTCACGCCTATAATCCCAGCACTTGGGAGGCAGAGACAGGAGGATTGCTGAGTTCAAGGCTTGCCTGGGCTACATAGTGAGCTCAGAGCCAGCCTGAACTACAAAGTGAGACCCTGTCTCAAAAAAAAAAAAATGGGCATTTGAAATGAACAGACATTTCTCAGAGGAAAAAATAAAAGCAGCCAAGAAATATATGAAGGAATGTTCAACATCATTGGTCATTTGAGAGATGCAGATGAAAACAACACTGAGATTGTAACTCACTCCACAAAGAATGGCTGCTATTGTGAAATTAACCAGCAATGAATGCTGGCAAGGCTGAGGGGAGAAAGGAACCCTTCTCCATTGTAGACTTGTGCAACCATTGTGGAGATCAGTGGGGAGATTCCTCAGAAAACTAGTATTAGAGGTCCCATTTGACCCTGCTATTCCCCTGCTAGGATTATACTCAAAAGAATTAAAATAATCATATTGTAGAGACATATGTGCACCCATGTTCATAGCAGATCAGTTTGTGATAGCTCAATCTTGGAAACAACCCCACCAACTAGAGACTGAATAAAAAAGATTTTTAAAAATAAAATGTAGTATTACTCTGCCATAAAAATGACAAGTTTGAGTCATTTATACTCAGGTGGACACACCTTAAGGACACACTAATAAGTGAAATAAATAGGCCACTGATATGTAAATACCATATCTTTTCTCTGGTATGAGAACCTATAGATATAAATGAGTTCTAGAATGTATGATATATTTTGTGAAATAGGAAAGATTCAAAGGGAAAGTGGTAGGGGAAAGTAATGAGGGGGAAGAATAAATATGACTTAAAAAGAAAAAGAAAGCACATGTATATAGAGGGTTGGGGAGTTGTAGTGTGGGTAGAGATATGGGTAAAAGTGAGAATTAACTTGTGTCCTATACTGGTGCAGATTTCCCAGTGTTGAGTGTGATTGTGAGCTGTATATAAAATGTACCAATAAAGAATTAAAGCACTGTAATTCAATTGTCTTGGGTTCAGTGGAATTAGAGCTGCAGAGAACTATACAAACCTGTGTACCATTTTTTCTTCATCCCTGCTAGCTATGAGATTCAGATGGTCATGTGTGTCAAAACAGACCAAAAGGGAAAAGGAAGTAGGGTTCACTTTAACCTGCAATGTTACAGGGTAACTCAGAGCAGCAGCACGAAGGGGGCAAAGAAAGCCTTCGGTGAGGCCAAAGCATGGCAGATGGGAGACAGAACCAGTGCGTGAACTCTGGGCGGCCCTCAGGCTGGATCTTTGCAAAGCCAGCAGCCGGCACAGGTTTACTGTGCGGCACCAGCTCCCGATTCCTCCAGCCTTGGCCCGGTCTCCGTGTCCCGCCGCTGATTAATCCTTTGAACCGCGTGGCTTCTGTTTCCGAAGGCCGGGCTGCAGGCCCCGCCAAGCCACTAGAAAGGCAAACCAGAGCCCGCGCTCATCTCCCAGCATGGTTCCCATCGACAATGTTTATTTCTCTAAATCTTTTAACAATTAAAAGACTCTCAATTAGTATACAAGCATCTTTATGATCTGCTATATCCTTTCAACTTTCAGTGTAACATTATTTATTTTAACTTTAATTTACCTTTGAAGTGGTGCCTATATACAAGTCACCACAGAACCCGCTTTAACACTGAGCAGCACGCTTCCTCTTTCCTTTCTCAAACCATTTTAAGTCACATGTTTCCCATTTTCATTGGATTCAGATATGTTTTCAGCAGATAGACAGTAAAACAAACAGAAATAAACTAATTTTGGTAAACAACGGAGATGTAACACAAGGCAAAAGTTCAATTTACACTTTTCATGTTTCTCTCACCCTTTTTTTAAAGACGAAGCCCACAATTTTCATTTTAATGGATAAAAGGGTCCAAGCTGGAGGCATGACCAGGCTGAAGTCTGCATTCCCTTCCCCTGCATCTGAAGCGATGATCTTTCCTCCCATCTCAGCTGTCGCCTCTTTAGCAGTCAGTTCAAGCCTGGGGAGGGGATGGAACACAAACTGTCCTATTTATTTAAAATACAAAATATAATCAATGCCACACCAATAATAAAAATTCCATGTTGAAAGCAACTGAGCTAAAATAAAAACAACAACAAACATTTGAAGGTACATTGGGTTTCTGAAGTCAAGGCTAATGAAGGGCACACCTTTGGGTGCAATGAAGGCCTGACAACACTCGGAACACCCAGGACACCTGGACCCTTGTCCCCTGAAGTACTCTGTGATCACTAGTGGCTTCAAAAGGCTTCCTGAGGAAACTTTTTTCTTGTTATTCTAAGGAATTTTAATCAGGTGGAGTCTTGGGAAATAAAGATGGGAAAATGTTTATTTCTTCTCTCCCTGAGTTGCTGTCATATTGAATACCCTATGGTTGAAACTTCTGGAATGTTTAAGATATTTTACCTCCTTCATTCTCTCCAAACACATGCTGAAGGTGAGAGAGCTTAAAACCATCATGTGAGTGCATCTGAGTCGGTTCATGGCTGTTCTGCTTGGTGCAGCCCAGCTTCCTTCCAAAGTTTACTGCACAGATCATGAAGGAGCAGGAAAAGGCAGGAAAGGCGGTCAGCTCCCTGTTCAAGCTTCTTGCAGGTCTCCTCATTCTGCAGTCCAGGAGCGGGGAGGGCGACCCTCTTATCTACAAGATTTGGGGCAAAATCCTCCTTTGAATTAATCCCTGTTGGAAAGTTCAGCTCCTTTCTGCTCTCCTGCATGCTCTCAGGATGGGCCTGCTCTCAGCGGTACAGGTTCCTCTTGTAGGTGATTCATAGCAAGTAGATGTTCTTTCTTCCAGACCAATCAAAGCTCGTTTCTTTCCTCTTCTTCCTCTTCCTCTTCCTCTTCCTCTTCCTCCTCCTCCTCCTCCTCCTCCTCCTCCTCCTCCTCTTCTTCTTCTTCTTCTTCTTCTTCTTCTTCTTCTTCTTCTTCTTCTTCTTCTTCTTCTTCTTCTTCTTCTTCTCCTCCTCCTCCTCCTCCTCCTCCTCCTCCTCCTCCTCCTCCTTCTTCTTCCAAATGGAGAACATTTCTTTTGTAAAAGACTTGTGGGATTCAGTGCAATCTTCCCTTTTAAAGTGCAGCTGTATTGCATGACACAATCCAATAGCTGGGGCAAAATTCATCATCATCATCATAGTACTGAGAATTAGAGCTCGAAACCCAAGAATGAACATAGAGTCTAATGTGTTTCAGTGAAGTGACATGTAAAATCAGCCTCATATTTCAAAATGACATTAGACCAAGAAAGAATGTTTTCAGACAGTAGACATGTGAAATTTTAAGTATTTTATTACACATAGTTGTATAACTGATATAAGAAGTGGCATAATAAAGCATTTTGAGCAAACATTGTATATATAAATGATAAGGTGAAAAGATAGAAATCAGGAATTATATTTAATTTCTGGCCTATAGTGTCAATTTGCTAGCACTCAAGATTAAAATGTTCATCTAATGTTGGTCTGCTATCACAATGAGTGCAATCATAGCATTAGTACAGATGAAACAATTGGCAAAGATTAGGTGACAGTAATTCCTAAGGACCAGTGGTCAATATGTACCTACCAGCTCCCCACTCAGGATAGGAGTATGTGAAAGGCTCTTTCATGCCAGGTCTTCCCAGAGTATTGCATGTTTGGAAAGCAGAGAACTTGTATCTTTGGTTCCCATGTTTTAGTTCAAAAAGAGTGTTCGTGGGGAAGATGTCTGTCTCGAAGGCCCTGTGCTCTAGGAGACTTGTCTGGACCTCAATTTATTTAGATGAGGAAGGACTGGACTTTGAGCAGATGCCACAGTGAGATGCAACTCAAGGGTCCAGGGAAGAGCCCATATGCACCATGAATGTGGGAAGGTCAGAGGAAAGTGAACATTTGTAGCCAGAGGCTGGGCTGTGGAGTCAGTTGCTTCCCAAAGATAACCCACATGCTCACCTTTCAGTGCATTTCTTTGCAGTCAAGTAAAAGTCAAATACAATTGACTTCCAAGTCCCGATACTTCTCCCACTGAGTCATGGGGTCTATGTCCTCTCTTGGCCAAACCGCAGTTCCAACTGAAAGCCAACAGCAACCACCAGGTAGGACAGTGGAAATGAAGGTGCACCCAGATGATTTCAGTCTGTATTGTTGAATCTTCTCTAGCCTTGATGTCTTTGCAGTTTAAACTTCAGACCTTGTGGAAAAATGACCACTTATTCCTGCTCTTACTCATCTAAGTGTTGTACCCATGGACTCCATAAGCATGACACAATAGTTGTTTCTACCGAGTGGTGGGGTAGTTTGTTAGATAGCAACAGGAACAGGGACATAGAAAAATCACAAAAAATTTTATAGTCAAATAACTATATTTTACTCCTTTGCTGGGGCCATTCAAAGTGGGCATCAGAGATACTTGAAAGAATGTGTAAAATCCTAGTAATAGGAAGCTCAGTGACATAGGAATTACATATTGATAGAACAGCTTTATCATGGAAGGTTGATCTCCATTTGTTTATTGTCAAGAGCTCCATATATATATATATATAACTTCCAAACTGCCTTGATGTGTCTGAAATGGAAAGACATTTATAAGAGCATTGGCATCACATGTCATGGAAAAAGCACTAGGTGAAAAGTGGTTGGTATATATATTCCCTAAGTAACATTTTTCCTTGTCAGGTTAACTTATGTTTTCTTGGTCATTTAAGTTGCTAATTATACTAAAACACTTTGGGGAAATTTGGCTATTGTGTGAGTCAAATAATTCAGAATAAATCTACATCATTACCAGTAAATGTAACTTTTCTGATGATTCCGAAAACCTCACCTAACAGCTAGTTTTTCAGAGAAGTTTTATTTGTTAGTGACAGTGATGATGTAGGTTTACTCTGAAACTTCATTCCTGCAAGAGCAAACCAGCACCTTTTCTCCAACCTGTGGAGAAAGAGGCTGTGGCTCCTTAAGGTCACTTTCTATTTCTACCTCCAAGTGGAAGACACAAGTGAGATACAATCAAGTGAATAAAACATGCGGAAATTACAAACTAATTAATAAACAATAAAACCAGCGAAGAAAGTCTCAGTTCAAATTTCAATGATATCAATGATATTGTCAACAATATCAGTGATTTTTGAAAAAATTTAGGAAAATAGTGAAAAGCCCACAAAAATCAATCATCAAACCAGAAGTGAATGAACTATGGTGAATTTCTAATGGAGAGGGTGGTGCTCTGGGTGAGGCATGGGCTCTCGGGAGGCCCAGATTTTTACTCTACCTGGGGATGCAGCGATCACGCCTTCAGTGCTCAAGGGGCAGTGCCGGGTGGTCGGTTCTGTGCCCGGAGAGGGATTTTCACAGGGGGTCGTAAGAAATTTATTTATTTGCCTCATGTTCCCAGCACATTATCAGCCCCGGGACCCCCACAATTCTGATGGCAATCTTCTTTCAGAGCTAAAGATTCCATGCGACATTTCCCCTGAGGTTCTGTCCTTGCTGGTGAGAACAGGCCCCGGGCATGACACCTCCCCTCACACCCCAGCGCACCAGCAGCGGAGTCTTGTTGCAGTTTCTTGTAAATGTGACACAGTTTTGCTCTCCGCTCCACGCCCGAGAGCCCGTCCACTCTACCTTTCCATCTTCTCTTATCAACACCCAAAGCCCGTTTTGTGTTCTGCTCCTTCGGCATGGGAGCTACAGCTTTCATAGCCTCCTTCTGTTGTGGGTTCTTACATCTGCAGATTTTCAAGAGGCGAAATTGTGGGTCATTGTTGGAAACAGCACCTTAAAGGGAGGAGAAAGTGAAGCAGAGATTGAGTCCCCGGCAGGGTAGGAAGCTCAGCGAGAAAGTCTTCCACGCCCTTCCCATTTGCACAAGAGCTCTCTGCTTCCTATGTTTTATTTTGCTTTTTATTTATACTGGGGGTTTCTCATCTAAGAGAAGCCATGTGCTATTTAAACTGATTTATTTCACTTTATATTATAATCTCAAAATGCATTCATTTTCCCACAAATAACCCAAATGTATCCTTCTTAATGGTAGAGACTACCCCGGCCTGTGAAAAGGGTCACATTTTTTCTTTCTTGTTCCTCTGTCGATGGACATACAGGCTACTTTCAAAATTTAGCTGTCATGTGTTATGTTGCCAAACGTGGGTGTGCACGGATCACTGTAATTTGCTGTTTTTAACTCTTTGGGGAAGATTCTTAGAAGGGGAGTAACCGGGTTATGATGAGGAAGGCGAGGAAGGAAAAGGGCGCATAAAAAAATTAAAATGTGGGGCCGGAGGGTTAGCTCAGTGGTTCCGGCGCCTGCCTCGTAAGCGTAAGGACCTGAGTTCGATCCCCGGTTACCACATATAATGCTGGGCGTGGTGGCTCACGCCTGTAATCCCAGCCCTCGGGAGGCAGAGACGGGAGGATTGCTGAGTTCGTGGCGGCTTGCCTGGGCACCACAGTGAGCTCAGGGCCAGCCTGAACTACAAAGCAAGACCCTGTCTCCAAAAAGCAAAAAAAAAAAATAAAAAATAAAAAATAAAATAAATTGTGCTACACACAGGAACCAACCCTCCACCTCCGGCTCATCACTCAGTACCGCAAACAGGTTCTAACAACACACACGTTAAACAGGAGAAAGGCTCTGCCCCTGAGCTGGGGGAAATGCGTGGCCAAAAGATGCAGAGACAGAAGGAAGGCCCCAGGTGTGAAGAGAGGGAGAATTAACACTCCTGCTTTCCTGCGCCCTCTCCACGGCAGAATCGCCTCCTCACCTCCTCCCGCTGAAGCGCGTTCACTGGAAGCAGAGAGTGCTTTCAAATGGAGATGAGAGCCAAACAAGCATGGGGGTGGCACCGTGCTGGTCTCACATCCGTGTGAATCCAGCCCAGTCGGCCGCCTGCTGCTCACCTCCTGTTCTGGCTTGTTTCTTAGGCGCAGGGTTAGAGACTGACGAGGAGGACTGCTGCCAGGTCAGCCTACCGTGCGTGCGCTGTCTGCGTGGCAACTTCATATTTAAATGTGTACATTGATAAAGGACATCTTTCTGTACATAAATATATTATAAAATCACCTTTACTTACATATAAATACTTTTTAGTAATTTAAAATTTTTGCCTTAGTCCAATTTAAATGCAAAATCAGAGTAGAAACTCAGTCAATGAAATATGCACGACTGTACTCTTTTGTGTTTATGCCTCCAAGTTATTACTTCACAGTCTCTTCCGTTCACTTCACAGTATCTCTCTGCTCATGCAATCATTCCCAACACCGGATGACACCGGAGTCCAGATGGGTCAGAAAACTTGCGCGTCATGATCAAGCAAGAAGCTGGTGGCGTCAGCACCGAGACACAGACACTTGACTTCAGGTAGGTTGCGATCCTGCCCTCTTTCATCCTACGAGTGCTGCTTGCCACGAAAGAATGATGCACTGAGGACTGCACCGTCAGGTAGAAAAACTGTATCACTTTCCATATTCTCAGCATAGCTATCTGGCCAACAAAAGGGATATGGTACGTGCTGCCTTTCTTTTTTGAGAAAATAATATGACAGAGTTCTCTAGGACTGGTGCCTACAGAATATTATAAGGAGTTAAAAGTGTAAAGAAAGGTAGAATTTCTTTATTTTGCTATTTATTCCTTAGAACGATATAACTGAAATGCCGTCATTTATTTGTTTTAGAGCCAGAAAAATTATGATGCAACAAATTCCAAGAAAAATGTACATTTTCCTAGGTGAGTTACAGCTTTGTAACTTGATAGTAGTGGCCAACATTTGCCTGGTCCTCGCTATTTATGTACCAGCTGCTGTTCTAAATGCCATCAAGGGGGTCAGGTATTTTACTCTTGTAGCAGCCTGTGAGCCACGTGCTACTATTAACCTACATTTTACCAAGAAGACAATGGAGAGCAAGGCAGGTAAGTCGCTTGCGGAAGACCAGCAAGTCACGCAGTTGGGCCTGGAAAACAGGTGAGATGGCTTCAGAATTTACACTGTGATACGGAATATGTTCTACTCCATGACTTTGAAAAGTGAAACTTATAAAGACCCTTCAATTTCAGGCAAAGTCTCCTCTGCTGTTAACAGACTGTGTGGTTGGTTCCTCTACATTCACCACCTGCACTCTATTTCTTTCTAGCTCACTGACTTCCTTAGCTGGCATTTGCATTTGATTTTGATAGCTACATTTTTACCTTTGTTTTTATCACTTGTAGTCAAGAACTGACCCTCTGCCTCAGTTCCCAAATTAACAAGGATTGGGATACACTTTTTGAAAGATTGATCTAATTTATTAGATGAATGGATAAATGGGTGGATGAAGTATCACACAAAGTGTGATAGCAAAGTGCTTGTAAACCTGGTTGGATGTACTTTTTTGGAGAAGATCTCCTGTTCATGGCTTTTCCTGAAATGACCTCTACAGAGATTCCACATAGCAAAAGTATAGGAACATAGTTTAAAAATAGAAGAGAGAAAATAAAGTAGCAGGTTTGGTGGGTTCATTTTCCTAAGCTATGATGGGTTCATTTTCCTAGGTTTATTTTTCTTACCTATAAAATCAAACCTGGGAGTATAATTCCCTTGATCCATCTCAGGTAAAAATATATGCTGTTATGATTCTATAACTGACAACAGAGCTTCAGTGAGTAAATTTTAAAAGCTTTTACTTCTGTGAATTAACTTTTCTTCTTCTCATGTGTACTCACTCTTCTGTTTCTTTTTTCTCTATCTGTTCTTATTTCTCTGTGCAACCCTTTCCTCTTTTCTTTCAAAGAAAAAAATTAATCCCCAAATGGTTACCATCATTTCTTAAACTCTTTCACAGCTGAAAAAATTTACCATGAAAAGAAAAAAAAAACCAAACCAAGCAGTGAAATATCCCTTGTAAAATATTTACAAGCTATTCGACTAACATTATAGTGGAAAATAAGTCTTTGCTCATAAGGGGACATCAGAAAAGATTAAATAGTCTTCTATGAAGTTCAGGGGGTGAAAGCCACATTACATCATTATCAAAGCTAGATATTTTCCTTCGAATAATGGGTAACAAGAGAGCCATCTTTGGTCTTTACTACGCATGTGGAACTCTCTTGGATAACAATGGAAACTCTGCATGAAGAATTGAGGATAGAATGCTTCTTTTACTTATTTATTTATTTGATTTATTAAATCTGCCTGAGCCTTGGGAGACATGAACATAACTGTAAAAAATACTAGTGTGCATAAATCTCATCCTCTTTCCCAACTTCACAGTTGGGATTCTCCATATCAATCAGACAAAAGCCTGGACTGGACCCAGGATGTTAATGAAAGTTGTATTCTCATTTCGCAGTCCTAAACAAAATTACATTTGTTAACGCATTTTCTTCTCTGATCACTGTCCAGACTGCCTCAGGTTTTCTAATGCTTATTTTGTTTTTCTAATTCCTTTTCTGCTTCCAAGGGTCAATTGTACTACAAAATGAAGAAGAGTTGATGGAGACATTTTTTTTTCCCATCAAAATCAAGTCTCAAGTGCCTTTTCCTTGGGAAAGGATCCACCCAGGCTCTAAACAGAGCTAGAAGAAATAAGCTTATTGGCAGCTTTCTTTATCATATCTATGCAATTATTATTATTATTATTATTATTATTATTATTATTATGTGCTGCCGAAGCGAGCACTGCAATTATTATTATTGAGATATTATTCATAGACTTACTGAAGGAGGAGATACTAGCTACCGTTAGGAAGTGGTATCTATCCCTGTTTTTGAAACAATGTCTGATGTTTTCAAGAGTCACCTAGGGTTACCAACTTCATAAGCATATGATCTGTGAAGTCACACAGGGCCCTAGATTTAGAAGGACTCAGTGCTGGGTTGAATGTTTATTCATATCATGCTCTTGAGAGTCTCAATAATCCCAAAATATTTTGATTTTGCTTGGGGGCCTGTATCAGAGACATCAATTTTATTTCTGTACCAGGGCTAATTAAACCAGAAAATAAACAGTGGCTGACATTCAGTGACCTACAGGTATCCAGAACTGGTGAGTAGACCTCATTCTTGGTGTACATGGTATGATCAAAATATAAAGTGAATGGTTCCATTCAAAAAAATTTGTTTTCTTACAGTAAAGACTGTTGCTGGGTGTGGTGCTCACACCTGTAATCCCAGTACTTGGGAGGCAGAGGCAAGAGGATTACTGGGAGTTCAAGGCTTGCCTGGGAGTAACATCATATAATGGTACAAATTTTCAATGTGGAGTGTAATTGTGACGTGTATATAGAATGTAGCAATGAATTAAAAATTTTTGTTATGATTCTATAACTTACAACAGAGCTTCAGTGAGCAAATTTTAAAAGCTTTTACTTCTGTGAATTGACTTTTGTTTTTCTCATGTGTACTCACTCTTCTGTTTCTTTTTGTCTCTATCTGTCCTTATTTCTCTGTGTAACCCTTTCCTCTTTTCTTTCAAAGAAAAAAATTAATCTCAAAATGGTTTAGAATTGATTTAAAAAATCAAATTGTTAAATTTGATTTAAAATCAAAAAGACTATTGACATGAATACTTCCAAAAATACTCTTGCTAGCTTATGCCTTTGCTCTTGCCATCATCTGGAACAGTTCTAGAAGTCCACTTTCTTCAGTGTCTTTACAAGGTGTGACCAATAATGCAATGAATGCTGCTGTGCTGAGCCATCCAATGGAATGGCAGGCTCGTAAACATGCGATATGACCTCTTTTCTTTATTCTCCACCAAATGTGCTATCCTGTGACCACTGGTTCTTTTCCCAATCAACATGATCACGAAATGTAAACATGTCAGATTGGTTTGGGATATCATGGAAACCACAACAGCACAGTGAAAGACATTCATGAAAAGGGTCTTCCGGAGCTGCTTTGGAATGTGACAAGAATGATGGGGTAAATGTGTTGAAGTGAAGGGGAGTATTCTGAGTGCGATTAATAGCAATGTGTCTCTGATCATAGTACATTTTTAAAAAGTTTAAACATTTTCTTTCTGTATCATATTTATTCCTTCCCCTCATCACATTCCCACACCAAGTTTCCTATAGAAATATTCCACTCTATAAAAGCTGTCCTACTTTCTAGAACTCATTTGCATCTACAGGTGTTCATGCCAAAGAGAAGATCCGGGAATTGTCTATCTGTAATCTATTGATTTCACTTATTAGTATATCCTCCAGATGTCTCCATTTGCACCTAAATGGATCCATCTTGTCATGTATAAAGGGGGAGGAGGGGGGAGTGGGTAGGGATATGGGTAAAAATGAGAATTAACTTGTGGCATATACTGGTACAAATTTCCCAATGTTATATGTGATTTTGAGATTATATAAATTGTACCAATAAAGAATTCAATTAAAAAAAGTTTAAACATTCACAATGGCTTTCATTCATACCTCACATAGCATCAATTTTCTTGTTTTTAAAGATAAAATATGAGCCACAGAGACTTTATGTAGCTTGCCTAAAGATATACAAGCATTAAATATTGGAGATCAAGCTTCAAACATGTCTTCAGCTTTAAAGGTGCCTGCACCTGCCTACATGTGTCCCACTTTCCGTGACTGTCGGCCCAAGTTTGTGTCGCAGGACTGCTTGCTGGGGGAGCATGTCACGCGTCTTGTATGTGGGAGTTTCCGGAGGACCTGGATGGGGTTTCTCAGTCAAAATCTAAAATGTCACAGAGGAATCCAGCATGCATCCTTAAAGGTGGAGTATTTCTTAAGTCATGGGAAGACAAGATACCTCAACATTGCTATCATTTATTTATGAATGAAGATACAATTTTATTAGTGCTCTGGTTCACAGTGTAGATGGTGCCTTGACTCCTTGAAGTATTTTGTAGAAAGTGAGTCATCAGAAAATATTACTAAATATGGAGTCACTTTTCTACTGAGAATTGAATTTCAGTATCATTTTGGTTTTCCTTACATTATTTTAAAGATAGGTAGTTGAAGTTTAAAGATAGGTAGTTTCTTATCACTTTGCATCAAAAATGCTTCTTTTCACTCTGTTCAGTTTCTTTAACACCGTCCGTCCTCTCAGTTGTCCTGTGGGACCCAAGGGACGTCCAAGCATCAGGGCGGGAGGAAGTTCCTCTGCCAAGTCCTCAGCAAATCCTTTGTCTCTTCCCTTACCTATGATAAGATCTTCACCTACTGCCTGCCCTTACCAAATTGTGCACTTCTTTTTGCTTTCTTTTTTTTAAAAAATGAATTTAGATGAATTACTTGTATGGTTATGGTAATTCTGCTGACGGCAAAACTGAACTGTAATGTATATGGGCTCTTTAGAAAGATTACATTTAGAGGCGCGAAGAAATTATTCTCCAGTTTTAAATGTAACGAAAGAGCAAAATTTATCATGTTTCCTGTTGTTCATCTTCAGCTCCACTGTTTCAGGTATTCAGCTAATGGTTGGTAGACTAATTAATATACCATATTTTAGTTACCCTTCTTTTTTTTGCTTTTTGAGACAGGGTCTTGCTTTGTAGTTCAGGCTGGCCCTGAGCTCACTATGGTGCCCAGGAAGCCGCCACGAACTCAGCAATCCTCCTGTCTCTGCCTCCCGAGTGCTGGGATTACAGGCTTGAGCCATCACGTCCAGCATTGTGGTATGTGGCGTTGATTGTTGGTGAAGATGTCTCCACACCCAGCATTATATGTGGTTACAGGGGATCGAACTCAGGACCCTGAGCTTGCGAGGCAGGTGCCGGAACCACTGAGCTAACCCTCTGGCCCTTAGTTACCCTTTCTTACCGACTTCATTATTATGACAGGATTTTATCCTCCCCCACTAAACACACATACAACCCATAAGAAACAAAGAAATTGGCAGGTGGAGGGAGATGTTTGAGGTTAATTACACATAATTTTTAATTGGACCAAATTTTTTTAGATTTTGAGTATATAGGAGAGTTACTCTCTCCTCCTGCTTGAAGGACCTCCAGGCTCCCTCTTTCTCTTAGACAGTGCAGTGCTGAGAGTCTGCTGAAGCTTTTTTCTCACTGGCCCTTCAGCTCTTCAGTCCTGTCGCTCTCACTCTGGTCGTCCCCTTTGATTCCTGAGGATCTGAGATCCAGAGCTTCCTGAAGAGGCTAAACTTCCCACGTATTCAGGAAATGGAAAGTCCTAGCAACATTCAGGAGATGAGGATATCACTCCCCGAGCTCTGAAGAGCACAGATAACAGAATACATGATAAGAATGGTCGTTTGCTACCAGCAGAGTGAAACTCTGGTACTGTCTCCCCTTTGTCCTCCTGGCACAAGGTTGGCACCTGGAGGAGCCTGACAAGTGCAAAGCATGTGGGACACAGATGCTCCTGGTGCCGTGGGGTTTACACAGAGGGATGTGGATAAAAAGTACATGTTTATTTAAAAACTTTCATTAAATGAAAGAAGGTGCAAACTTTGTCTTCCAGCAAACAAGTAGGTGGTGCAATAGTGTAGAAATCTGTTTACTTTTCCTTCACGCTCAGAAAGGCCTTTCACACAGCAGGAGGGAGATCAGTGTGAGCAGAGGGAGGGTCAGTGTGACGCTGCTGTCTGTCCGCAGGGAAGGAGTCCTCCACATCCCTGTTGGCAATGTGAACTTAGACAGTCTCCTTTCTCTCCCTCACTTTGGTTCTTATCTATGAATGATGATAACAATAGCTACCCTGACTGAGCCAGCATAAGAATTATATGCACAATGACAACTGAAATAGATGGATCCCTATCACAAAACATAAAAGTACTAAATGTTGGCACAATTTCTATTCAGTATCTTAGAATAGTTTCGTGAAACTACTTCGTGAGTTTCACTCTTTTCCTTGGGAAACTCAGCCTAACAGAGCTTGTGAAGAAGCCGCCCTTCTTGAACCATCATTAACAAGAGCGCGCTTTCTATGATTTGCCATCTGAAAGCACAGTCCTATTCTGGCTATGCTTGGGGAGCTGAGAGGCAATTTCATCCCAAGAATGATCAGCAGTCACTATGTTGCTTTGTACTGCCACTGGGGGAGTCTGTCCTGGGCTCTCCTCTTCCTCAACTTCACAGCCACATTTCCAGCCAGCCTTTCTTCTTTCCCTCAAAGCCCAATGCACACAGCTTGAGAGCACTTCATGACAAGTTTGGGACTATGACCTTTAAGAGCCAGAAAAATGGGCACACGGAATCCATGGGTCACAGGCTTCAAGAGAATGCTGATTTGCTCATGGAAGCCATTCAAAGGGTTCCAGAGCTCATCCACCAAGCTGTCACATTGTTATACCACATTAAACACAGGCCTGTGCAGCATTGATGTGTTTCGTAACTTCAGAAATAACAAAACCCTCAACTGCTTCCAGGCTTTTAATTTCCTTTTGTAACCATTGTTAACTGACTCTTCAATACAAAATTAAAAGCTAATCCTCAATGTTACCCCTCCAAACTCTCCCCCTCTCTTTACTTCAACCTCTAACACCCACTAGGGAAAAAAAAATGTCCTGTCTCTTCTGAGCCTCACTTCTGAGTGGGAATCTCCTTCCTTCCCATGCAAATGCCTCCAGGGTGGGTGTTGTGTCTCTGTGTCTTGCAGGCAGAGGGCCCATTGCCGTCTGGAGATGCAGGGACCCTCCACAGGAGAACACTTTGGACTCCCTGCCCTGGCAGTGCTTCCCGGGGTCTGGATGCATCTTAGAACACACAGGGGTCTCCTTGCAAGGAGAACCACGCCAGGCCTTTCCTGAAAGGCTGCATTATACTATAAATCAAAGACAAGAGGACAAAATGTTCTCAGAGCCAAAACACCATTTCTTTTTTAATTTTTATTTTATTAGTACATGTTTGCAGTACTTAATGATCACATTCATCCTGGGAGCTGGCACATGTACACAGCCTATCTTCATTCTTTTTATGTTCCCTTCTCCTCCCGTCTTCCCTCTCCTTTCATCTCTCCATCCTCTTCCCATTTGCAAAAGATCTTTCTGCCTACTTCCTACCATCTATCTTGTATTTTGCTCTTTATCTAGGAGAAGCCATGCAATATTTAAATTTGTCTGTCTGATTTATTTCATTTAACATTGTGGTCTCCAAATGTATCCACCAAAACACAATTTCATAACATTTGCCTGGGTTTTTCTCCTCCTGCTTTCTCTTCTTCTCTCTCCTTCTCCCCTTTCTTCTTGTTTAACCAGTGTGCCTTCATTTCTCATTGTTCCTACATGGTGCTCTGTGTATCCACAACTCTCAGTAGCTTCTTAGTCATCCAATGAGCCTTTTCTTTAAGGGGAAGAGAAGATGAGAGGGTGAAAACAAGATGATGAACATGAAATCGAGGTGGAATAAAAGGAGGGAAAAGAAGAAGGGAAAAATAAGAGGAATGAAAGGAGAAGGAAAAATGGAACAGGGAAGGAGGAATTCTAAGTCAAGTCCCCTTCTCTCAGTGGGGCTTTGTTATCCAAGTGAGTTTCACTGCCTCTGATCTAATGATTTCTGAATTTGTTTTCAGTTGGTGTTTGCTTGCCCCGAGTCTCTTAGATTCTTGCTAAGGTGATTGACTATTCAGAAACTGCTAACTACGTTAGCACATTAAGAACTATTGACTTAGGCTTATCTTTGTGGCATTTGTATTTTGCTTCAGGATTCAAGGATATAAAGACTGTTTCAAATGATAGGAGAATTGAAGAAAACTCACTGAAATAAATTTTAGGGTCAATGACTAAAGTCATTTTTCTAAAAACTCCTAAATGAGCTGTTGAGAAATCATGACCTATGTTTAGTGAACCCAGACAACAGACTGTAAATGTTGCATTTTAAAGTCAACTTTTATATTTAGAAAGTAGAAGTATTATTTTCTGCATAATCATAGAAAATAAAGTTCTGAAAAATTCCCTAGGAGATATAATGATACCAAACCTTGGGAATTCCTCTGTTCCCACCTGAGTGGGTGGGTGGGAAGTAGGAATATCAGGAAAAGTTGTTAACTACTCAAGTTGCCACACTGGAGTTTATGATGAAACACAGAATGAAGGGAAATGAATGGGCTTTGGAGACACAAATTTATAAATTAGAATTTATATTCGGTTCTCACCAAGTTGGATGATCTTGCACAGGCCACTTAATTTCTCTATGTCAGTTTCCCTGTTTGTAAAACAGCAATGATTTTGGTACTGAGCCTGTAAGAGTGTTGGAAAGTTATAGACAAGGATTGGGTATAGTGTTTGACTTGTACCAGTCAACTAATAGTAGCTTTTATTGTCATGCTAATGATTTCAAAAACAAATACTAAGTTAGTGTTAATGGTCACTGAAGTTCCTGGGAAGGCCTAGTGCTACTGAAAAATTCTGATTGGTCGCTAGAAGGTCTAAAACATGATTAGATGAAAAATGTATGTCTTTCTAAAATACCAATTAAAAGTTTTTCTCTGCAGCTGCCCCTGGATTTAACACAATGCTTTGTACTTAGCAGGTATTCAGCAAATATTGGCTAGGATGATAAATTTGATAATTACACATATCCACATGGGTACAGGAGAATTCTGTTGATTTAGTTGGAACACCCTCAAGCCTCAAGCCAATGTGGTATTCTTGAGTGTCAGCAGTAAAAGTTATGGGGGACATCAGGTTTTTATTTTCAGTGGAGAAATACATTTGCATGCGTGTGTATGTGTAAAGCTAAAATGTTCTGGCATAAAGCAAATATCCAAGGGGCAAACTATGGGGAGGCTATTTATTTATTATAAGTTATGGCTGAGTTCTCGGGACTCCTTCATAGCTCAACCATGTGTGAGAGCCATGAGACAAAAGGTCTCAAATAAACATGTGGGAATGGCAGAGTCTGTCCTGGTCAGCACACAAGATAGACATCCAGGTCCCTAAAATAGCCCTGCTGGGGGCAAGAAGGTGAATTCTGGGAAGCTCATGTCTTCTGATGCTATAGAGCACCGTGGGGTTGACCCTCTTATTTGAATATTAAATTAGTGAAGACAGAACCTACACAATACCAATGGCATTAGTCATGTCTGCTGGGGCCTCCAAGACCAGATGTCACTTTTCTGATCTTTCAGGCTCAGCCTTCATTGTTTTTGGCACGTCAGGGTTTGCATCTGAGTACAATTTAAATTATAACAATGCAATCAGCATGCCTATTTCTTTCTTTCTTTTTCTTCTTCTTTTTTTTTTTTCCTTACTCTCCTGCTATTTTGGGAGCTGAAGTTAAGAAGTCCTTCCATGTATTAATCTAGAAAGTTAGAAATGATTTTTCTAAGTCCCCTGCTCCCATCTCTTTTCAAGCAATCAGAGAGCTTTACAGGCATTCAATGGTAAGATTTATGACAACTTTGCAAATAACCATTCTCCGATAGAAAGTAATAACTTATGTTCAGTGAGTAGGAAAGCATTCTGGTCCCACTCATTACCCCCCTGTGCACCTTCTGAGAGGGAGGCATTGGGTACAAAAATGAATATGTGGTGGTGAACTATTTGTACTTCTCTCAAACTTAACTTAAAGTATGATAATTTGGAATTCACCCACCTGTTTTACCTCTTAAAGTGAATTTGCAAGTAAAAAGAAAAGCATAAATTCAGGTCTACCTCATAGTTACTAATTTTTAAACAATAATACTAAAAAGAGTGTTATCAAGCTCTAGGGTCTTTAAAGTTTGACTGTGGACTCTGCTCTGAAACATTATTATGCAATTCTCATGTACAATCAGTCCTAATGTGATTCTTTCTCTGTCTCTGTCTCTCTGTCTCTCTGTCTGTCTGTCTGTCTGTCTGTCTGTCTCTCTCTCTCTCTCTCTCTCTCACACACACACACACACACACACACACACACTTTCTATTATATTTGCTTGAATGGCATCTCTTCTTTCACTCTTGGGCTTTCATTACTGTGTTAGGCACACATTCACACCAAAATTATACCTTTGTTGAACTGTACTCACATTACCTGTATATGCTTTTGAAATCCCATAACCCAGGTTCATAAGGCACATCCATCAGCAAGCTCTCAAGTCCCTCTTTGAAAGCTCTTATCTTTCCCTTACCAGGCTTCTTAGGAGCTCCAGACTGAAGGTCCAACATTCACCAATTTCTTCTCCAGGTGTTATTGGTCCACAATACTGAATCCAGTGAAAGGTATTAGAGGGGAGGTCACTAAGCGGCACATTCTTTCCCTTTAACCCATTTTCAGCCTGAAGATCTTTGGTCTTTATATAAAATACACACCAGAATCCTTCTTTAGATTTTTAGCTAAGGAGAGTTCTTCAACCAAATGAAACAATATAATTTTATTAGCAAAAAGTAAAAGGAAAGAAAAATAAAACTTCAGACTTTATTGAAGTGTCAGAGTTAGGTCCTTTTAAAGAATTTGTGGTAAGGGATATTACCATGGAAACATTAGGATTTCTGCCTTCCCTTTCTCAACTAATTATCCTGTTGAACTTCTAACATCCTCAATTTACCCCATATAGAATTTTCACCCACAGTGGCTTGCAAAATCCCTTAGTATTACAGTTCCTCTTTGGGTTTTCCATCATTCTTCTTTCAGAAATCATGCCAGTCTACAGTTCTTTCACACTGCTGCCCATTTGAAGGGCACTGACACATGGCTTTGCTTCAGTTATTGCTCTCACGTGACCATCTGTTCAACTTTAGAGTCTGCTGTTTAAAAACATATTGTGCCAGAGTTTCAACAAGACAGACATGGTGCCCTCAAAGTGAGTAATGTGTGGGGCATCTACTAATAGGACTAATCACAAATGTGTGGGCAGGACACAGGACACCACATGAAAGAGCACGGTTCGTAGTGTTACAGCAGCACAAGGCTCCTGTCTTCTGGTAGGATGAGGAAGGGGGACAAAGAGGGCCAATGAAAGGATGATGTGACAGGAACCTTAATTTCTGGAAGCTCATAGAACATTTGCCATACTCAGTTTACACCCTTAGCTGAATCTAACAGCAATCAAAAATTAAGAGAAAAACAAGAGTAGAGAAAGTAGAGATTAGAAATTCAGGAACAAATGAAAACTATCATACAGTATTTCTGCTTTATTTTTCACCTCTTTAAATAGTTTCAGTGGAATTTTTGCTTTGTGTGAGATTAATGTAAAGGAATTTCATTGTCCCCAAAGCCACTCAGTAGATTCACCAAATATTCCTTGTTGTACGGAAGACCTAGAAACAAAAAAATTTAAAATTTAAAAATTTAGTAGAATGATATCCCATTTGTTGATTCTTTCTGCTAGTTCTTGTGCTAGGGAGGTTTTATTCATAAAGTCTCTGCCTAAGCCAATGTCTCCAAGAGTTTTACCAAGCCTGTTTACTAGCAGGCTTATTGTTTCTGTTTTAATGTTTAAGTCTCGTATCCACTGTGAGTTTAGTTTTGTGCATGGTGAAAGAGATAGGTCTAGCTTTAGCTTTTGGCAGGCTAGAGCCCAGTTTTTCCAGCAACATTTGTTAAATAGGCTGTCTTTCTTCCATTGGGGATGTTTGGATCCTTTGTCAAAGATAAGGTGGCTTAGTGTATCTGGAGTTGTTTCTGGGTCTTCTAATCTATTCCACTGGTCCTCGGGTCTGTTACTTTGCCAGTACCATGTAGTTTTTATCACGGCAGCTTTATACTAGAGTTTTAAATTGGGGATTGTAATACCCCCTGTCATGTTGTGGTTGCTTAGAATTGCTTTTGCTATTCTAGGTTTCTTGTGGTTCCAGATGAATTTTTGTATTATTTTCTCTAGCTCTGTGAAGTATACCGTTGGAATTTCAATTGGAATTGCATTGAATCTATATAGTAGTTGTGGGAGTATAGCCATTTTGACGATGTTGGTTCTCCCAACCCAGGAACAAGGGATATCTTTCCAC
>PVIC010010804.1:0-28104 GCA_004025085.1 Thryonomys swinderianus
ACCAGTCGAGTTTAGTTCTTATCTTTTTTCTCAAGCCTTTCAGAAAATATGAGAAATAGTAAAGTTCCAAGTGCATTCAGAGGTGACAGCATCTTAAAGGTTGTATTTCGTGCTAGAGACATGGAGACCTAAATGAAACATAGCACTGAGGACTCAGCACTCAGCCTACATGCAGTGGTCCTGCAAGGTGGTCTCACATATCTTTAAAACCACATTATATTTCTTAGGTAACTCTAATGTATAAAAGCACAGGTAGAAGAGTACTGTGTGGCAGGGCCACCCAATCAGTCAGCAGTTATAATAGAAAGCAAAATGTAAAGAGACTTTCTACAAAGTTGTATAAAATTATTTTGATGCAAAGATGTACTTAATCAGAAGGCACAAGTCAGTAATTCAGAGGGAATGCGTCTAGATGTTCAGCAGAGGTAATCTGCTTCATTAAGAAAAATGCTGTGGCTGAGGACCCAGTTGCTAAGCGACCAGAGCTCCTGCCTGCAGTCTCTTTGGTGAGACACCACTTAGGCAGCCTAGCAACAGGGCCACAGGCCCCGCCCACCCATAATTGCCACTGGCAGAGACCCCAGATGCTTTTTTGTGTTAGGAAGGGAGAGAAAGCGTTTGCCTGGATTCTGCTACCTTTGTAAAACCTTTGACGACACTGTGACTGAGGACTTCTCCTTAAGCGCTTTAAAATACTAAATCACAAATTTCTAATTCTGATAAAATAGGCTCTAAGAAAATAAATGTGGTTACTGGATTATAAGGCACATAGTATCTTGGTTATGAAGTTCAACATAGACTTTCTTTAGTAGATGGAAAATTTTTAATTGTTTAAGATGACTGTCTCACCAAAGAGCTAAAGATGTCCTGGGCATGTTGGATGTGTTGATATCTCTTAAGTCTGTAGACTTCCTATGAGAGCCGTGTGTGTGAGGTGTGTGTGTAGCATGCAACAGGACAAAGAAAAAGACCTATATTTTAAGTGATACCATTTGCAGGGAAAAAGGAATCAGCAATGAGAACTTTTTATTTAAAAAAACAAAACAACCTTTTCTAACTGGACGGCGAATACCAGATGGCTCTGAGTTACAGTGTAGAAACAAATTACAGAAAGATAATGCCAAAGGTCTTATGGAGACCATAATATAATATGTCAGTGGTTAATGAAAAGAGTGGGCTAGAAAATTTCAGATTAGCAAACATAAGACTTCCTGAGCTCTAATGGGGCTTGTGATGGTTTGTACCTTCATCCTAAGTAAATGGAGTAGCTCTTTCTCCATGCTCAGTGATGGATCGGGTTAAAAGGCAAGGTTCACCCTGGCACAGTACAGCAGCACACCCATCCACTTAGACGGCTCCCATCCCAGTGTCGCCCCGACACTGGATGTCTGGATGTGCCTGTGGGCTGGTAGAAGTCTCAACGGTGCATATCCTCAATCCACACTTTTATCCCCATTACTTAAAGATTTCACTTCCGGTTCCTGTTACCAGCTCCATAGTCCTTCGACCACCACCAGCTTGTGACAGGATTGAGCCAACTTTGCCCAGAGCAGAACAGGAAGAATTGCTCAGCCTTAGGGCCACTCAAGGCTGCTTTTCTGCTATGTGCAGTGAAGGAGACACAAAGCAGGGTTCTAGACTTTGAAACACATCTAACTTCTGGAAACAAATAATGGATGGTCCACCAAGTGCTGTGGAAGGCTCGGTAAATGTTCCCCTTGTTCAAAGAAAGTGATAACTTTGGGATCTGTTTCTGTCTCAGACTGAGGACTCTTGTTTTCTGAATTAATATTCTCCAATTAAAATAGAAGACTAATGGGGTAGCATTTATGCAGGAAAATAGATGCTTAAATTATCTTCCCCCTTGATGGTTCTGTCAGCATTCTTAGAATATGCCTAAGCAACCTCTGTATGAGTGCGCAGAGCTCAGCGCACAGGCAGAAAATCATGGGTGAAAAAATACATGATACCAAGTGGGAAGAATCTGCCTCTCAAAAAGACTTCAGGAAAAATGTGTTTATAGGGTTCCAAGACCATTGGTTTCCTCATGAAAGTATATCATGAAAACAGGTGAGAAAGCAATGTAATGAATGCAGTACCGTAGTGACTGCCTTTCACGAAGAGGCCAGGCAGTGGACAGTGTGCCCATCATCGGAAGCCGTAAGTGAGAATTAAGTTTGTGAGGCTTAGTCATCGAGTTGAATAATGGAATCAAGCCGACCTTTGTAATATTTATGTAAGGACAGCTACTGGTTTTTTGTTTGTTTAGTTTTTTTTGTTTGTGTTGTTCTTTGTTTCTTGAAACGGAGTTTTGCTTTCTAGTTCAGGCTGGCCCTAAACACACTATGTAGCCCAGGTAAGCGTTGAACTCAGCAATCCTCCTGCCTCTGCCTTGTGAGTGCTGGGATTACAGGCATGAGCCACCATGGCCAGCCAGCTACTGATTTTTAAAAGTGATTCTGACCTGGGTATCTAGCTCAAGTGGTACTGTGCCTGTCTTGGAAGCGTAAGAGCCCAAGTTCAATCCCCAGTACCAGACCAAAAAAAAAAAAAAAAAAAAAATTCAAGCAACCAAAACAAAAAAAGTGATTCTGACGAAACACAAAGAGCATTAAATTTCAACATAAGTTCTGGATTTTCTCTGCATTACTTTGTATGTGTGTGGGGGGGTTAATTTTATTTCAGCTTCTAGTGATTCCCTTGCTATCAAGATCCTTTCACCACTTCCCAACAGATAACCTGATAATAACGATGTTTTGCCCCAAAGAATACTTTCTAAGCCAAGTAACCCATTGCAAAGCTCTACTAGTTGAAAACTGGCAAATGTGAGCTAACTCTCAAGGCCGAAATCCTCATGGTTTCTAAGTCATTGCACTGAGGGTGCTGGAATTCATTGGTGTTGGTAATTCATAACATCTTATTACAATCACTACCATCTATTGAGGGTGACACTAAGCACAGGCAAATGATTTTACAACCTGTCTCATCATTTAATCTTCATAATAATCTTGTGAAGTGGGTACTGTTATTGTCTCCACTTTGCAGAGTAGAAACTGACAGGATCTGGAAAGTTGATCAGCTTAGCCGGCGTTTGCTAATGGGCCAGTGGTGGTCCTGGGGCTCCACACAGGCCGCTGCTCAGCTGGAGGAGCCCTGGGGTCCCCGCCCGCTGTTCTGCCTCCTGTTAAGGACCCAACAGAGCTGGCTGTGCTCTGGCCCCAGGGGAACTCACTTTTCTTAAACAGCAGTTACTGCTGGCAGAAAGGAGCATTCCCAGGTATTGTTATTAAACATAAATTGGAACATCTCCTTTAGAAAACAGTTTGGCAATATGTATATATCAAAAGCCTGTGTGTGTGTGTGTGTGTGTGTGTGTGTGTGTGTGTGTGTGTGTGTATTTGGCTCTCTTAAGAGATTCAGTACTGGGAGTTTATGCTGAAAAGAATTGAGACAGTGGTCAAAGATTTACATTTGAGGGTGTTTATTATGGCATCTTTGTAAAAACTAAAAAGGAAAACATTCTAAATATCAACTGAATTACTGTTTATGAATTAGGACATTGGAATAAATCCAAACAATTAAAAAATAATTAAACATTATTGACATTAAAATCTATTGACAACATATTACACCCCGAAAATAAAAGAAAAAGAAAGAACCTCATGTTTGTGTGTGTGTTAAATATATTCATAAAATACCTGGAAGTTTAACTCTAAATGTTAGCAGTGATTGTCTCTGGGTGAAGAGTTTGGCTTTTTTGTTGTTGTTATTGTCATTGTGTTTGTTTGAGACAAGATCTTGTTGTTCAGTTCAGGCTTGCCTTGAACTCACTCTGTAGCCCAGGCTGTCCCACAATTTGCAATGATCCTCCTGCCTCAGCCTCCTGAGTGCTGAGATAACAGGTGTGTACTGCTACACTTTGGCGTGTTTCCAATTTTGAACAGCCTCATCCACATTTTCCAGTATGTATTAGGAAATACATTTGACTGTGTGATGAGAAGGGAAAAGTTACATCATTGAAACAGAAGAAATCTCTGGCCATTCTAACGTAAACTACAGCACCTATATCAGTTAACTTAGGTCCCCTGCAAGAGACCAAATGTCCAAAATAAACAACTTAGGTAAAGCAGAAGTCTAAGCTCAATCATGTAAAGTTGGAAAAGATCATCCAGGGTAGGTATGGTGGTCTGTGTTACCACTAAGCTAGACTCCTTCCAAATGTCTGCTCTAACACTCCCCGTTCTCAAAGTTACCTTTGTGCCTAAGTTAGCTGCTAGGCTCCAACTCTCATGTCTGTATTCCAGGGAGCAAAAAGAAGAAATGTAGGGCGAAAAAAAGTTTCTGTTTATATCCATAGGCAGTTTGCTGTTACACAGGCAGCTACAGAAAGGACAAGAATTAGATTTTGTTCTTGGAGGCTTAGTGCCACCATAAAAATGTGCACGTTTTCTACATTTGCAAGATAAAGAGAGCAGAGGGAGAGAGAGAGAGCAGAGAGAGAGAGAGAGAGAGGGAGAGAGAGAGGGACAGCTGTGACCTCCAGCCACAGCCCTCCAGGGTCTCAGTCTCCCAGGCTCTGGCCTTAGCTGCCCAGCTTCTGCCTTGAAGTTCTTCTGTTGCGTTATATCACTCTAAGTGCTGTTTAGAACTCAGGGACTAAAGGGAAATTGAACATGTTTGCATTTCCTTTATTTGATACAGAGCAGTCACCTTGAGAGAACACTTTTACTGACAATTAAATTGACTCATGTGATTTTGGTCTGCTGGAAAATATAATTTAAGAGAGAAAATTAGTCTGCAGTGGATCAAAGTGAATCCCAGCCCCAGGGACTCTTTGTGTCCTGATAAGACAGGAGGGGGGCAGGGCGGGCAGCTGTCATCTGTCCATAGAAGGAGAGCTCAGGACTCTGACTGGGGCTTTGAGGGGCACTTACCAGGTACCTTTCCCAGAGCGAGCCCCTTCGTGAACCTGCATTTGTTTCTACCACCAAGCAGTGCTTTTAACATTGATTCTCAAGGCCAGCTGGTCCTGAAAAGGGCAGCCGAGGTGAACAATTCGCAGTGGCATCTTTGGTCAAAGAGCCTTTGGAAAATGTGCCCGTAAAAGATACACACGTGGCCTCCCAGGCCGGGACTCGCCTCTCACGTCCTCAGTCTACCTGTAGAGGATGTGCTTTACTTTCTGTAGATAGTGCCCAGCTGTGCTGACGGGAGACTGAAGCTCTGCCCACCCGTCATAGCTAACGCCCCTGGCATCAGCCCAGGTGTCCAGCAACAACTACCCCCTTCAGCACAGGGTCAGGTGAACAGGAAGACACCAGTAAGGACACCAAAGGAAATGTCTCTCTGCGCACAGCAGTGACCTTGAGCAGGAGTGAAGCCGTGAGTTCACCTGCATAGGATCTTCCCTTAGAAAATCAAAAGCTGTGATTTCACCCTGTCCCGCTCCCCCCACATGACACACAGCCTCAGCCTCCTCCTAAAGGACTGGGCAGAAAACGTTATCAGTGGAAAAATACTTAGAAATGGGAAATGCCTTCCCGCTGGGAATCACTTTCGAGGTGGGGGGACATGCTGAGAGCTAATCACCTGGGCTTTTCAGTTCGTGCATTTCAGGTTTAATTAAGGAAATAGTGGTTCGAATTTTATAATTTGCACCCTCTAAATAAAAAGAAGCTCCTCGTTTCCTTGGTAAATATGTACGTGAGGTTCCGGTTGAGCCTGGTACTTGCAGGCGTGTTACAGTAGCCACGCCTCATCGATTTCCCAGTGTTCTGTCTCCTAGCGTGAGACACTTATCTCTTTGCCTCTGCTTTTGGTATTTGTCCTGAGAATATTCTTTAGTTCAGTAAGAAATGCCCACAAAAGGCCAGGTGCGATCACAAAATACAGTGAGTGTTTAAATAGAAATTTATTACAGTAAAAGGCACATTGCATTAATCCCTTTTTAAGTGCCACCTCTTGCCTGGAAGACATACATGATCTTTGCTGCCCTTCCCTGACGCAGTTCGGATGTCTTCTCCCGGGAGCGGCTTCTTGTGGCTGATGTCTGAGTGGATTCAAATTGGTTTCTGCAGTTTTAGTCAAAAACACGGTCACGTGACCGGGCGTGGTGGCTCGCGCCTGTAATCCCAGCACTCGGGAGGCAGAGACAGGAGGATTGCTGAGTTTGAGGCTTGCCTGGGCTACATAGTGGGTTCAATGCCAGCCTGAACTACAAAGCAAGACCCTGTCTCAAAAAAACAAAAACAAAAACAAACAAAAAAAAAACACGGTCACGTGTCCTCATCCACCTCACTGCTGGGTCTGGCTGGGGTGACTGCTGGCTCCTCCCCAAGATCAAAATGACCCTGAAAGTGAAACGTTTCGAATCCATTCAGGACATCAAGGCGGCTGTGAGGACACAACCAGGGACACCAAGGTCGACTTCAGAGCAGCCCCAGCAAGGGGCAAAGTGACGGAAGGAAGGTGGTCAACCCTGGGGAGGTATTTTGAGAGAGGGTGACGGCAACGTGTTTTTTACTGTCATATTTTTAAATTTACATATTCACTGTAGCTTTTAGAATCACACCTCGTACAGATAGAAATTCGCTTATATTTACCGATAGTAAAAAGATACCATGCATGATTCATTAGAGTCTTATTTTCCTCCAGATCTAATAAATGATAATCAATATGAAGGGGGTGGAATATTTACTAAATATTGCTCTAGTGGAGAAGAATATTTGAGAAAGTATATGTGAAGCCTACGCAAGTGCTGTCCTTTTTCATACTATTATTACTACGCACTTAAGTTTCAGTGTTAGAGTGAACATAATTGAAATGACTCATATTCCAAAGATAAACCCTTCCGAAAGCACATTTTTGATGTCATAAAAAATGCAGAGAGCTGGAGACGTGCAGTTAGAGTTCTCAGTGTTCCTTACAAAATGTCTCTGACTCAGCCTCTTCTTTGCCTTGAAGATGTTTCATGAAGACGCGGCCGGCGGCTGGCAGCTGGTGGCCGTGGATGTCAACAAGCCCCAGGGACGCGCCCCAGCCTGTCTCCAGGTACAGTACAGTGACCTTTTATCACTTCACCCAGCAAAGACACTTCACGTTCATGCTTAGACCTGGGAATCCACAACTCTGTCGCTCTCGATTTGCCTGGATCTACGCTCTGGGAGGCAGGAACAGTACTGTGCCCCACTCGTGTACCCAGGACCTGGCATTCTTTTAGATGCCCAGTAGGGATGGGTCAGTGTGCACAGAGGTAAGAGCGTAAGAGTGCCTCAGCACCCCAGGCAATGAGGAATGCTGTTGCCATATTAACTCATAAAAATATTCTTCTAAAGGGCCTAAAGTAAAGCAGCAGTATCATTTTGCTCGATACTGTACTCCGCTGAGCACCAGGGAGGAATGCTCTGCAGTTTACAAGTTCCTCTGTGGTGTGATCTCAGGACGCACTGGGCAGGTGGACCAGGGTTGTGGGGGAGGGGCGGGGGCTGGGTGTCCTGGTGGGGCTGTCAGACCACGGGCCGCTGGGGCCTCAGGGCCCTGCCCTAGAGCTTCCTGGGTTCTGCACCTGGTCTGAGCCTCCAAGGCCCAGTACACACCTTGACCTCTTCTGCACTGGACCACACTGGCGTCTTCTCTTGCCAAATACAGTAGTTCATTCAAAACACCAAGCTAATGAGTGCGCCCTTCACGTCCTGTACCTCTGTGACACCTGTGTGTGTCAGTGTATGTGTGTATGTGTTTGTGTGCTAAGAGTATAGAACGTTTCAAATATACAATACAGTATTATTAACTTGGATCGCAGTTGTGTACATGAGATCCCCACAAGGAGTCATAACTACAACTTTGAACCACATCTCCCCATTTTTAAGTTTTTATCATCACATGTTCGCAGTGCACAGTGATTGCATTCATGATGGGAAGTCTGTCCATACATATACATATATCATATAGATATAGCATATCTTAATTCTTTTTATATCCAGTGCCCCTTCCCTCTCTCTCTGCTCCTTCCAGCCCTTGGTCCCCTTCCCACTTGGGAAAAAGCTATCTCCTTTTCTTCAATTCTTTCTTATCAATGCTCTTTACCTCCTCTGTCCCTGTACCTCTACATTTACTTCCCATTTGAAAAAGATCTCCTTGCTGCTTATGATCTTTTATTTTTCTCTTTATTCATATTTTGTGGTTTTTATGTAAGACAGACTTTGCCCTATTTAAGCTTGTGTGTCTTGATTTATTTCACTTAATATTATGGTCTCGAGGCACATCCATTTACCTACGAATGAGTCAAGATTATCCTTCTTTATGACATACTTCACTGGGTATGAATATATTTTCTTTATCCATTCATCTGTTGATACGCATATCTCCCTACTTCTACAACCTATATCTAGCCTGGAAAATTCATTCTTTTAGATCCTACATATAAACGAGTTCATATAGTATTTGTCTTTCTACGTCTTTATTCCACTTAGTATTACATCTCCCAGGCTCATCCATATTACTGAAAATATGCAGAGTTTCCTTCTTTATTGTGGTGAAATAATTTTTTGTATGTGCCACATTTTCTTTATTCTTTGTAAAATGCATAATACATAGTAGACCATAGTCACCCTGCTGTGGTGTACAAGCCTAATTTCTTTCTTCTCTCGAATGATATTTTGGTGTCTAATTTCTAGATCTTTCTCTTCCGGCCCCCACTGCCCTTTCTTCCTCTTGGTGAGTATGGCTCTGTGCCCTACTTCAGTGAAATCAACTCTTTTGCCCTTCATGGCTGAATGAGAGCACATGGTAGCCGTCCTTCTCTGTCTGCTTATTCTCTCAATGATATGTCCTCTGGTCCCACCCGTGTTGCAGTGAATGAGCAGATGTCACCCCTTCTCTGGCTGGACACCCCCACTGTGGATATATACGGTCTCATCATTCATGTGGCAGTGGACATTCCAGCTCGTTCTGTATCTGAGCTACTACAAATCATGTTGCTGTAATCATGGAAGCACGGTGATGTCTTTGCTACGCTGATTTCATTTCCTTCTGATACATACCCTGTCGTGGAGCATCTGGGTCATATGATAGTTTCCTTTTTAACTTTTTAAGGCATAGCCATTGTGTTTTTAATAAATTGCTTGTACCAATTTATGTTTCGACAGATAGTGTACAAAAAAATACCTTTATCCACATCTTCACCAACATTTATCTCTTTTTGATGATAGGCTTTCTTTCAATGTGAAGTGATAACATTGTGGTTTAGATATGTGTTTTCCTGATGGTAGTGATGGTCCCCACCTTTTCATACATGTATTGGCTCTTCATATATCTTCTTTGGAAAAATATCTACTCAAGTTCTTTTCTCATCTTTAAAAAATGTTGTGGGTTTTTTTTTTGTATGAGTTCTTTGAATATTTTGTTTTAATATTTTTTCAGACATAGATATGGGAATACTTTTTCCTGTTCTGTAGGTTGCTTTTTTTTATTGAATTGCTTGTTATTTATTTCTAGGAGATAAAAGAGTGGAGAAGGAATTGTTCATGAATATTGGTAATACTAAAAATTATTTTTTCTGTCCTGTATTTGATGGTGAAAATGTTGCTGATGGGCAAGACTATAATTACTTCTACTAGCATTATTGTTATTCGTAGTAACATTATTAACAACCCTTAGAATGGCTGATAGATATTAAAAACACTTTCACTAGTGTTGTCCATTAATCCACTGATATTTACTGCATACCAACTATGTGCCGGGCATGAATGAAACAAACACAGTCCCTGCCTTCCCGGGCTTACGGTGTACTTCAGGGTGGGAGGAAATGGTATTGTGGAAAAACCAAGCACAGGACCAAAGGAGATTTTGAAAAAACTAACTCAGGACATTATGTCATCTGGAATCCTCTTTGGCTGAGAGGTCAGGAAAGTCCTTATGAGGTAGGGAAGCTTCAGCAAAGACCATGAGAATAAGGAAGGGATGGGCAGAAGAGGAGTTCACAACAACCTGGGATGTAGAGAGATCACCGAGCTCCCTCAGCCCTTCCTGTGTGAGAAAGAGATAGAAATAAAATAATATTGGGGCCGGAGATTTAGCTCATTGGTTCCGGCACCTGCCTCGCAAGCGCAAGGTCCTGAGTCCGATCCCCAGTAACTACATACAGTGCTGCAATCAGCAATCAGTACCACATAACACAGTGCCGGGCGTGGTGGCTCACGCCTGTAATCCCAGGACTCAGGAAGCAGAGACAGAAGGATTTTTGAGTTCAGGGTTTGTCTGGGCTACACAGTGAGCTCAGGGCCAGCCTGAACCGCAAAGCAAGACTCTGTCTCAAAAAAAAAAAAAAAAAAAAAAGGAAAAAAAGAAGTAAAGTAATATTTCAGAGCTGTTCTGAGTACCTACCTAATTGGAGTCATATGGAAACCAGAATCCAGTGCTTTAAGATCTGTTAAATACTTGTTGATAACTGCCTCTGGATTTTGAGGTGGAATTAGGAGACCCATTTATCACAAAGACCTGAGGATAAAAAGAGATAAATGGCTGTGCTGAAAAAACTGAGCCAAGTTACAGTAAGCTGAGTACTGGTGTGCGTGGTGGTGCTGTACAGTAGGTTGGGTCTGGAGTGTACCTTTGTGGCAACCCTAGCCCTGCAGAGGGTAAAGAATGCAACAGAGTATTCAGCAAGTTCTGGAAACATGAAAATGAAGAAGTCTGAAAACTCAGCGTGAAGGACATTCCATCGACCCAGCTTCACATGTGGCTTAAACTGGGCTTTCCAGGATGACCCAGCATTCATGAAAGGATACGATGCAAAGAGGGACTAGGATGGAGTTCTGAGTTTGTGACAGGCACGAACTTTGTGTGGGAAAGAGAAGGGGGGGAGAGAGAGAGGGAGAGAGAGAGGGAGAGTTAAGTTTCCATGTCTGAGCAGAAACATAACATTATTGAAAGAAGAAAGGTAAACAGTACCCTTAAGGTGAAAACATGGCAATCGGACATTGCCATGGTAACAGGCGAGGTAACAGGAGTGCCTCCTCCTGAGGGCCTCACTCGTGGCCCTGGTCTAGGGTCATCTCCGCCCTGAGGACAAATGGGAGCACAGGCCATTTTGTGTACTGCTGTTTGTTTGTTTTTCAGTACTGGATATTTAACCCAGTGCCTTTGCACTGAACTACAGCCCACGCACTGTTAAATTGTTTTTTAACTTGAGACTGTATCAGGCTGGGCTCCAATTTGCTATTCTTCTTCCTCACCCTCCCAGTTTGCTGGCATTATTGAGATAGGACACTATTTCATTTTATTTGTAAAACAAGCAAAATATGACTGTGTTCTCATTATTAGAAGTTGACTGTAGGAAAAATGAAGAAGGAGAATTGCCTTCCAGCATTTTCTTCCCCCCTCCTTCCCCTGGGGGCCACACAGAGACCTCGGCTTTCCCTACATTTACACATTTTGTTTCTTGTGTGAAAAAGTATTTCTGCCTCAAGGAAGCCTGGCATTTTCTCAGAATTCCCTCTTCTCACCACGCTTCTTGCCCTGTTGTCATTAGGGACACCAGCCAAGCAGCACTTCTGGAGGATGTCTTCCTTGTCCTCGACACACAGGCCGGGGCCTCCGTTGTAGGTCTCTACATCAATCTGTACTTTTCCTTTGTGTTTTCTTTTTGTGTTTAACAAAGTAAGTTAATGCTTTAATTTTTAGTTAGTGTGTGTCTCTGTGGTCCAGGGGAGCCCCACACCACTCCTGCTCAACAGAGACGAGCTGCCCTTCTCCTGTTTATACAGTGAAGGGAACACGGGGCCTTGGCCCTGTGAGAAGTGCGTTGGGGCCTTGCTGGACAGCTCTGTCCTGCTGAAAGGTCTCCAGAACCGGAAATCAAATCCAGTGGGCAACAACAGCCATGCTGTGTTTTGTAAAAAACTCATCTCTATGTGCACATCTTCGTGAGTGAAACAAGCAGTGTATTTGCAATGTGCTTCCAGAAAGGACCTCTCGAGAGCTGTGTGGTAATTTTGGATAGTTCTGCTAGCGGTGTCTCCTACAAAATGGCAGCAGGGTCCCTACACAACACTTGTACTTCACAACTCTTTGTCTTCTTCAAACTGTGAAACAAATATGTCCGTGTTTAAGAAATATGGTATTAGGGGTGACACAGTTGGAAGTCCATTCTGTCTTTAAAATATAGGTACGATTTATCGGAATGAAGCACTCACACAGCTATAATTAAATTGAGTTTGTAATTTTGTAATTGTTGATATAAATTCAAAAGATGAGCAATCGACAGTATCCAAGAGATGACAGAGTCCCTACTGACTATGTAGAATTGTTGCTGTTGTTCTTAGAGTGGAACTATTTTTAAAAATTGATACAAAATTTAACAAATAGAATAATTTACATGGAAATGAACATCTCCTGCTCTGGTAGAATGATCTAGTAAGACAGGGCTCACATCAGCCAGAGCTGTGTGGTGTCTGTCACCCTTTCCTGGGCACAGGCAGAGGCTCTGTTTTCCATCAGTTTCCTCATTCCTCGTATTTTCTCCATTGTCTGGAACCGAGGGCTCTGTTTATCCACAGTGTCGTATATTTTATCTTTCATAAAGTAGAGAAATTTCTTCATGCATAATTCTATGATGGGGAAACAAGTAATAAAGGTACAAATACATAAATGTGTAAAAAATACAGACATGCACATCTAGGAGATATTGTAGAGCCCTGTGCTTGGAGAACACTCTGGGCATGAACTGACTTCTGGCCTGGTTTTCTCATCTGCATTTCCAACTGCGCTCCAGGGTTACTTGTTCAGGTGATCATGGAAGAGGTCGTGATAAGGTGATTTTAGATCACAGAGATGATATAATAATAATAAGGGAACTTCAAAAGTTTATTTCCATACATATCATGTTTTCAAAATTTCCAAATTTTAAGTTCATCACAGTACAAAAATGAAGGCTCAAAACTGAGAGAAATTAAAAATCTTGTCTATCACTTTTAGGCTAAATTAACTAATATTCTTCATGAGTGGATTAAGTAATATTCTTCACGAATATTACCTTAGTTGTGTCACTTTCCATCCAGCTTTCTCTGTCCTTGTCAGTTTATGTACCTGAACATCTGTCTTCTTCAGAAATTATAAGTAATTAGATAATTAAAAAAAACAAGATTAATTGAAGTGGCTTGATCTGGCCACCCTATGAAAATAAATACATGATATAATTAATGCTTCTGTGACATTGGGTACTTTATGTGTAATATTTCTCCCTCACTCCCTCCCTCACACATACATTTTCTCTCAAATCAATAAATCAATTAGAATTTTATATCTTTCAAGAAGCATAATTAGACTCAAATACAGAAACAAATATTTTGTTTCTCTATACTCCCACTACACATCCTCATACCCAATGTCATAGTTAATATCTACTTCTGCTCCCTCTTTCCATTTATTGGTAGTGGAGCTATATTAAAATGAATTAGAGCACATGGTGATTGTCTAACTTCTTCACAAAATAACAAGCTCTGTAGAGCCATCTGTGGGGGAGAAATAGGCACCTAGAGTCTGCAGTTTGAAACTATACAAAGTCAAGCTTCCCAGACACAAAATCATAATTATAATAATCATAACCATAATTATAATTATAATGGGGCTCATACCCCGGCCCACTAGGAAAAGATCCAATCTGATGCCCTTAGAGTAGTCTTTTCTATTTTCATAATAAGTAACACTGCATGCACTTCCAAATTTAACTGTAAAACCCTAAGTTCAGAGAAGAAAGAGGGCTGAAGTGGTGGGGGGGCCTGTGGCAAGTTCTCTAATGCCATTTGTTGAACTTTTTGAGTTAACTTAATATTAATTATGTTTTTTTGGCTAGGACATTGCTCGTGTTTATCCAATTACTAATGAAATTCATGTCATGCTTAATGAGGTAATTAGCCATGGTAAATATATGCAATTTGTAATAAATTCATTCCTAAATTAAGAACAAATAGGCCAGTGTACTGTAGCTCCAGAACCCCCACACACACACCCACGCACACTTCCTGTCTGGAGTGTTTCCTGCTGCCGTCTCTACTTCCCTGTACATCGAAGTCTGCTCACTACCCAAGCTTCCCACAGTGCTGCCTTTGATTCGTGCTACCTGGATAAATGGCTGCACTGAACAGAAGTTCCTGAGAACATAGATAAATCATCCCCCAAAGCTGCCTTCTCCTCCTTTTTATGCTACAGTCTCCCACAAATATTCTTCTCATTCTCTGACACAACACCCAGTACAGTGTCTCTGAGGCCATCTAAACCAGGCAATTGCATCTCTTAGAGAGGAGACAGACATATTTGGGCACAGCCCTATTTCAGCTGTGCTTAGTGGCATGATAGGTTTATGCAAAATAGGGATGAGTTTGAGAGCATTAAGTGAATATTTGTGTTTTGCTTAAGAATCACTTAGTTGCAAGGAACTGACTGCATGGTGAAAAACAGCACCCCCTGTGAGTGCAGTCCAACCTCCAGGTGACCCCACTTCCTGAACCTTATCTCCCTCTGTTTGGACCACAGAGTGCCCCTTCTTTGTTTCTGTGTATGCCTTTGTGCCTCTCACCTCACTTTGAGCACTAGCCATGCTCTGCTTCTGGCGTATTATACAGATACAGCTGGGTGGGCCTGAGTTGGGTGACCTTCCCCATGGAAGCTCTGAAGAGACTCACCAGAAAACTCCCAGAAGCAGAAGGAAAAGTGAACTGGGAAGTATTACAGTCCCACTGCATGCTACAAAAAAAAAAAAAAAAAAAACAGAAGACATTGGTCAGAAAGGGACAGCACTTCATGAGAATTAAAATGGCAGCAGCTGGTCTACGTATTAAAGTAGTCTTTATCTCATTATGAGTGGGGAATCGGTCCCAGAAATGCTGGGGATCCTCAAATCACTGCATGTTCAATTTCCTTCTATAAAATGGAGTAGTATTTGCATATCTCCTATGCTCTTCATCCTGCGTACTTTAACTCATCTCTAGGGGACTTGCATACTTAATTCAATGTAAACGTTATGTAAATAATTCTTATATTATTTGGAGAATAATGACAAGAAAAATATCTGTCTATGTTCAGTACAGATGGAATTATTTTTTCAAATACTTCCCATCTGCAGTTGGTTGAATTCACAAATGCAGAACCCGTGTATATACACAGAGGGCCAACCTTGTTAGACTGTCACACGGCACAAACCCAAAGTAACATGAAATCTCCCTGCTTCATTCCATCCAAAAACCTTGCCCCACCTCTGCTGGGCTCACCCACTGGCCTCAGGGTGAAGGAGTGGCTAGAGAAGGGACGTAGCTCTTCAGTGACATTGCTTAGTAACATCTGACCTGAGTATAACTCTGCCATACATTAGGTCACGCAGTGCTTGAGAAGTATATTAAGGGCTAATTAGACCACTACTCTTTGACATTATAGCCTTGGAAGATAATTGTAGGAAACACCGTAGAGTCTCCATAAATCTACAAATAAATGACCTGTGAACTGAGGGCATTCCAGAATATACTGCCATTTTTCATATATATTCATATATATTAGAGAATAATTTAGAAATAGATATGAAGAATATGCATCTGTTAGAAATAATAATGGCTAATATTTATTGACCACTCATATAAGTACCATATCAAATTAATTGTCCCTTATAATAACACTGAAAAACAAGGAAAATTATGATCGATGTTTTTGGCAGATGACAAAGTACAAGATGTACCTTGATGAAACTCATGTGTTGTTAGTTAGGATCTTGGAATTTTATGTCAGACAGTCTAACATTTTTGATGACATCATTTTCATCCTGCAAGCATTATCCTTTTGTAAAATACACAGCCACTGGTTTGTCCACTCATTTATTCTGCAGATTGATGGATTTTAGGGCTCTACTGAGGACATTCTAAAATCCTGCTTCTCCCTGCCTCTGTGCATAGGTGTGAGAGTCCTAGCACATAAGGCTGAAAGAGCAGGTGCTGCATAAGGAATATGAACAATCTCAACTCTGTAAGATGCTTCCAAATGGCTCCCCAGACAACACCGCATACTTTTTTTTTGCCTCTTAGCATCTTGTAAAAGTTTATGTTTGTTCACATTTGTTATCCAACTTTTACACTTGATGATGTGAAATGGCATCTCATAGTTTTAAATTTCCACCTCTCTGATGGAAATGCTGAGCACTTTTTCATGTATTCATAGGCCACTTCTGAATTGCTCTATATTCATAAGTGATCTGTAGATAGCCCACTTAACTGCTGATTATTCCAAATGATTTTCAGAAATTTTGTATCTTCTAAAGTAGACTTTAAATATCAGTTATAAAGACAAATCTAAAATATTAGTCTGTGACACACGGATGGGTTTTTCGCACCCCTGCTGTCTTTGAGCAATACACCAATTCTTTCAGGTGGTGTTTCCAAACCATTTAGAAAGTTTCTTGAATGTTTCCTTAAGAGTGGGTCTCAGAAAAGTAAAAAGTTATAATCAATTCTTTGGGCATCAAATCCATCAGTTCTGCAGCTATTAAATGCTATTTTTGTAGAAGCAACATCTGCACCAAAGGGTCACTCTAAAGCATGATGAATAGAATTCTATTAAATGGGAGGCTCATTCCTCCACAGCTGCTGTGACAAGCCATTTTCCCCCGGCTCCTCAGGTAGGAGTTTTCATCTCTTGACAGTTTGACAGATGTAGCCGCACACTTCGAGCCTTCTCCCGACACATACCCAGTGATCTATTATCATAAAAACGTCTCTGACAAGAAAATGAAAGTATACATGAGACCTGGCCTGCTCCTGTTCATTTTCTGTCCTGTAACATCTCCTTGTATACCTCTCTCGGTAAAGAGCAGAGGTAACACCTCTTACCATAAGTAGGTCCAAATTATCATTGTATTTTAATGGGTGTTGAAAAATGTTCCTTCAAAGCCTAAGACTCGGGGGAGGTGGACTATGCGGTATGAGAATTAAAGAAATGAAGCGACGTCATTGGCACTTCTGAAAATGTCTGTCTTCTTAATGAACCTTCCCACAGACTGGCAGATCATTCTGAGAATTGATGAGCCCCATGAGAAGTCCCTTCCACAAGCTGACTTCCGGCCTTTCAGAGCGGTGAGGGAAGGCAGTGTGGCCCAGCCAAGACAGGGCGGTACAGGAGCACTGGGGGCACTTGCCCGGGGCCCCTGAGCCTCAGCCTCCACAGCCCAAGACGCTTTTCCTGCTGCCCTGTTCGCCACCTCGGGATCTCCTGTGAGAGGTCCCTCCTCACACACGCTGTAGTTCACTGCCAGCAGCTACAGCCTGCTTTCTTTCTTGGGTCCTAGAAGTACAGTCCACCTTTATCAGTTGCCTTGCATAAAGATAAAACTGTACATCTGAATCACATGAGCATGTTGCCTTGAAGAACAGACCCACGGGAGAATGTTTCATCTGTACGCATCACCTTACGTAGTTATCATTTTTGCAGGAAGAGCCCTGGATATACCCCTACCCCCTCCTTGTGCATCCAGACACGATGTGTGCTCAGTGCCTGGTCATGGCGCTGAGCAGTGACCTCTTCATATGACTCCTCGCCTCCAGCTGCACCTCTGTGACCTGTGAACAACATCTAATGGTCCGGCGGGCCCACTGCTCAGGGATCCTCATGACCACACCACAGCTTCCACCCCCAAATTGACCACACCTCTACCCTGCCTCTTCTACAGGGAAGCCAGCCTTTTCCTGCATTTCCAGGAACCTTGTTGAGGTTTAAATCTCATGCAGCCCCAAAGTTCCATGTGTCTGGAAGGAAACTGGATTATGGACTCCTTCTAGTTAAGCTGCTGCTAGAAGGTAGGATCTGATTTAAGAAGGAAGGCACTGGAGACGTGGCCTGGAAGGGTCTGTCTCCCTCCGCGGCTCCCCCCTCCTCTCTCTGCTTCCTGACCATCAGGATAGAGCAGCTTCCCTCCCCCCAGGCCCTTCAGCCCTGTGTCCAGCGAGCTGACTACAGACTGAAACCGCTAAAACCCTCCTTTAAATTCCGGGCCTCGGTTACCGTCCCAGGGAAAAGGAAAGTGGCCGAGACAAGCCTTGACCCAGTGGCACGGCTGCTCTGTCTTCCCCGATCCGGTCTGTCTGCAGTTCTGCCATGAATCCAGTCTTCCAGCTTTTTTTGAAGCATCCTCTCCACTCCCTCTTCATAGCTCAACCCTCCAAAGCAGGTCGCAGGAAGCTCCTCTGTTGCAGCTGCACGTGACTAGCACGGAGCTCACACGTTCTGGCCTCCACGTGGCTGCACGTGCTTTCTGTGCAGAACTACATGGCCTCTCCTGAGTCTCTCCCCTGCACGCTCACGCACACCGCACACACATGCACACTCACACGGTGCTCTCACATGCATACTCATGCGTACCTTCTAACAGGTTATAAAGCACTTTGCTTGGAGGACAGTATTTGGGGGACAAGGGAAGGACCTTGGTGTGCTTCCCTTGCTTCCCTCCCCTCTTCCGCTTTTCTTTTCCAAGGCACTGGAAATGAGAACAGTCACTATCGCGGAAGTGATCCTTTGCTTTCATTATTTTCTAAGTCCAGGCAAACAAGCAAGGTCAAGATGTGATTGCTGAAAAGCCAAATTCTGCCATTTTTAATTCCCAGCTTTTTCAAACGTCAATAACGAAGTCATGTAGGGCCCTGAGCTCTTAATCCTCACATTGCAGTTGAGCTAATTGAAAGAGCTTTGTACAGGTTTTCATTATTTACTTTTCCTCCCCCCACTGATACGTAATGTATGGCGGCGAAGTAGGAAGAAATAAGGTGTTAAGCTGCGTTAAGTAGATGTGAGCACATGTTATGGTACCGTCCTTTAGAAAACACATATTGTCCTAATTTGAAGGTTTTATTAACAAATTACACCTTGGTTTAAATCAATTCAAGACAGACTCCCTATTGAGCAGGTAATAGGAAAAGTTCCAACGTAAGCATTCTTTACTTCCACGAATATATCCAGATCACTGTGGTGCGAATGGCGGGCTCTTAGGCCCCTCAGATGGCTTTTGTGCACCCCTAGTGTTAGGAAAGATACAGCAACTATGGGCGTTCCAAGAATTATGGGTGCGATGGATCTGAATAGAACAACGAGACTGTGTTTGTAAGGTCCCTCCCAGAGCACCAGGCTGAGCACCGTGAACAGTCCTGGAAATGGCCTCCCCTTCTCACAAGGGTCCATATTCATGAGCAGAACATGAGTTTTCAGGGCTGGAGGTCAGGTCAGTGGTTCCGGGGGCTGCCTCTCAAGTGCAAGGTCCCTGGTTTGATCCCTGGAATTAACCACATACAATACCAGGCGTGGTGACTCACACCCATCAGCAATCAGTACCATATACCACAGTGCCAGGCATGGTGGCTCACGCCTGTCATCCCAGCACTCGGGAGGCAGAGGCAGGAGGATTGCTGAGTTCCAGGCTTGCCTGGGCTACATAATGAGCTGAGGGCCAGCCTGAACTACAAAGCAAGACCCTGTTTAAAAAAAACAAAAAGTTTTCAAGCACACCAGAGAGCGGACCACTGCTCCGTGGTGGTCAGAAGAGCAGGCCAGCCGAGGCCTAACAGCCTCGTGAAGTGGTGTCTTTCAGCCATGTTGGTTTATAAAACAGATACTGACTTTGAGTTTGTAGATTGAGGACCAGCCCTGCCAGTGTGAGCTCACCTCAGCTGCCCGTGGGCATGCTCATGTCCCCACTCATCCGTTTCCAGCTCTGGACTTGGCTGGCTGTGGAGTGGGGTGAAGAGGTTGGCAGGGCCCATGGCAGCCATGCAGAGGGTGAAGTGGAAATGTGAATGTGGCGGCTCAGAGTTGCGCAGCGGCCAGAAAATGTCCTGAAACACAAGTGATTTTCAAGCGTCTGCTCACTTCCCTTTTGCCGTTGTCTCACTTATCCAAGCAAGACACGTGCCTGAGTCCAGCCATGGAGAACACTGCCAGGGGTGTGGATAGGGGAAATGGGTACATTTAGGGACCATGGGGCTCTGCGGCAGGAATGGTAGGCAGCTTGCAACCTGCTGATTAGTGTAATTATCCACCCAGTTTAGCAACATTTCTGTTCCAATCAGCCTGTTCCTTTTCATTAAAATTGAGTTTGGGCTGTCAGTTCAAGAAGAGGTGCTTGAAATATTTTAATAATAATAAATATATTTTACCAACTGAGCATCTAGCCCAGCTGTTACAGGGAAGAGTGAAAGGTGTGTTCATGTTGGCCAAGAGAGAAGAGTCTTAGAAAATTCTTCCTCCTTCTTCCTACAGTTTGACTTCTGATGTTCAAGCTTCCCCAACTCTGCTCTCTGTTCCAAGAAAAGAAGAAAATTCTTCTCAGGTTGCGGCAGTTGGTGGGGTGTCTGTGGGCATCGAGGTTCCCGCTGCATTCTGGCTCTCCAAGGACAGGCAGATGGGAGAACCAGTTTCTGCAAAGGGATCCGCTGATGTTTTCAGTACACGATCTTTTAAATTCCTTGATGTTAGATGTTTGCTTTGTCTATTGACTATAGAACTAACAAACATGTGGACGTCCTTTCAGGAAGGCTGCAGCACTTAGTAATGGGAGATTTGTTTTCGGTAGTACACATTTGGTTTCTTTACACGATCATGTTGTTGTTCTTAGATTCGTGGCTCATGCATAAAATGGTTTCTGAAGATCACACCTTGTAATCCTGTTGTTCTTCCAATATATTTAGTTTGAAATGCAATTAAAACACGAACCTTAGTATATGCCTGATGCAGTGTTCAGAGAGTGAAACTTTCTTTTACAAATGTAGGATATTTTATTAACTCAATCAGCAGTTGAGAGATTTAACCTTCTAATTATCCTAATTTGTATTTATTGTGGAGTCTACGTTCACAATTTTGGCTTGTAGGATGAGTGTCAAAAGACTTTACAAAATCTTCAAAGCACTCTTTAATAGAAAAATAATTCTGAGAGAGAGTGTCCATAATGTACTTGAACATTTATATCACTAAAACCTGAGAGTACTTTGGACATTTTGGAAGCTTATGAATTTTCATGGTGCATCTCAAGATTTGCTGTCTTTCCCATAGTTTCTCATGTTGTAACTTCTCACCTTCCTTATAAACAACAAGTTGTATCTCTCATTAAATCCTCAGACTTTAGAGTGTTTCTCCAGTATAATATTATGAGTTTTCAAAGGCAAGATAATATTATGAGTTTTCAAAGGCAAGATGAAGTTGAGAACAAATAGTCTCATTTATATTCACGTTTCAATGCAGGGATGAAGGTTCTATCACATACATTTTCTGGGTAGAAGACTATGTCACCAAGAGGTTAAGTCAGGCACAAGGCTGTGATTTAAACTCAGCTCAGCCTGTCTTCAGAATTGATATTGTTACACCATGATGACCCTGCACTCTTCTGTTAGAAACAGATTGTCTTTAGCTTTCAAATACAGGGTTTGTGTAATTCTGCCTTCTCTCTAACAACATGGTCTTGATAAGGAAACCTCTCATTTGTTATGAATGTTCAGTAGAACACAAGAGAACACCTGTCTTGGCCCCAGATCCTCTGGGTCTAGCTTCTAACTGTGAGCTTGGAGGTCTTATCCTCTCTGAGATGGCTGTTTCTCCATGTCCAAGAGGGGATGGCAAAAGCATCTGTCTCACAGGATTATTGATGATTAAATCCTATTATTACATTTACACGCAGTATGTTTGAAATGATGCTTGGTCCAAACCAAGTATGCAAAGAAACACCAGCTCTTATTTCGATAAAACATTTTGTTGATGTCAATTTTGATTGCATGTGGAGCCCTGTTCATATTTGGATGAGAACTGACAGTGTTTCAAAAATTTTTCCTTGACAATGTCTCCCAGAACTTTTGTACAAAAGAGATCCTCCTCTGTTTTTCTGTTTGAAGTTGGACTCAGTCCTGTAATTTCCACACCATTGTCTCATCACATTTTCTGATTCAAAGCAAGAAGAAAGCATTAGTTTACATTTGTAGTAAAAATGATACAGTGACCTTTACTGTCAAGGCAATTTGGACAGAATGATTTGGTCAAGTAGAATTTTATAACATTGAACCCTTGCTTCAATCATAGAAGACTATTTGAGCTAGTGTCTGTCAGAATTACTGGCAATGTTCTGTAGTATCCTGTTCCTGCTATAACAAATCCCCACAATCTCAGTGATTTAAATCAATAGTTTTGTTGTCCTGTGGGTGAGACATACAAAATAATTTTCACTGGATGAACAGCAAGGGTCGGCAGAATTGATGTTCCTTCGGTTTCTAGGGTGAACAACATTTCCTCAGCTTTCCTGCCTCGTGGAACCCACCTGTCTTCCTTGACTTTATTGTATTGCCTTCATAATGCCCCTGCCTAGGTGAAAACAACACATACTTTTGACTACCTGGCACCAGTAATTCTTGATCTTGGAACTGGATGGAGAGTGAGTGGTGTGTCTGTTGGTGTGTCTTCATCTGTTCCTGTGGCAGAACACCTGAGAGATTAACTCAAAGGGATAAAAGGTGTATTTTGGCTAACAGTTTCAAAGATTTAATTCCATGGTCACCTGGCTTCATTACTTTTAGACCCATGGCAAGAGGGAATATTCTGATGGAAAGGGGTGGTAGAGGGAAGCTGTTCACTTGGATTAGCCATGAGGAACAGGGGTAGATAGATGATGGATAGACAGACAGACAGGCAGGTAGTTATGTAGATAGATAGAGACCTCTTGACCCAGCCACTTCCCAAAAGCCTGTATGCCAGCAGCCAAACCCCAGCACCGTCGGAAGCACATTCCAAACCCAACTCATAACACTTAACATTCAACCCAGTACCTGAAATATTTGATCTCAGAGACTATAGTCTCTAAGAGTCATAACACTGTGAAGTTGTAAATAATTTTCTAGGTCACCAATTTATCTTTCTCCTCAAGGAGCATCCCCTACCACAGTGCTCTTCAAACTTGAAAATGTGCAGGAATCACATGGGGACCTTGTTGACATCTACATTTGGAGTCAGTAGGTCTGGGATGGGACTTGAGACTGCATTTCTGATCACCTCTGAGGATGCTGCTGGTCCAGGGCCACACTCCTGAGTCTCTGAAACAGTCCTGACAGCTCTGCCACCTTGAGGATCATTCTGTTTTTCATGTATTGGGTAATTGTAACTGTTATATACACAAATAAGTAGTTCTTGGATCAAAGGCAAAATGAAAACATTTACAACTTGTCTTCTGTTTTAACAATGGAAACTAAAGTGACATTTTAAATAATTGAATGCATATATAAAGTCTGAACAGTCATACTAAATGTATGTAGATAGAAATGTGTGTGTACACAATTATGTATCTACACATATATATGCACATATGCATTTGCATGTGTAAATGTTGCATTTCTTTGTATGGATAGGTAGGTAGAACCTACATTTATATTAAATAATGCAATTATAGAAACCTTAAGTTATGTAACATTTTGTGGGACTGATTCAATCTTAACATTTACCTTTATATTAATTTTTACAAGAAAACTAAAGTTGAATGCATGATTTGAACTGTCCTAGACACATGAGCACGGGTGAGAAAGTCATGTGGCCAGCCCTCCCCTGCTGCAGAAACTCATAGCCAGCTTCAGACGTGAATTGAACTGAGTTGAGTTCAAGAGATCCGTGTAACTAGCTCTAACACCGAAGCCGGAGTTGCTGACTTTAATATTTAGCTGCTGCACATACTTAGCACCTTAATTCTTATTTAATATTTGAAAGTTATTACTTTGGAGAAAGTCAACTTAGCAATGGTGATTATAGCATATCAAACTCTCTGTAAGTGATTATTTTAATGACTCTGTGCCAACAGGAACATGTAGAGATTCAGACAAAAAACAACCTAATTATAATGACAGCACCAAAGTGAAGCTGTAGCAGTTACAAAACCAATTTAAAAGTTTTTCTGACAGCCATGGTTAAAAGCTTTGTTTGGACCTTTCAGTAATAACAGTTTACTTAAGACACAAATCCATAGCTAAGGAAGAGAGAAAGAGAAAGTTGTGGCGTTCCTGTCATGTAGATAAAATGGAAATCAGTTGAAATGTTTTTAATAGAACATTGAAAAGAGTATAGAAAAAGAATAATAGTTATGGAATTTAACTCTGTCAATGCAAAGAAAGATGAAATAATAAAAATTCTAATGAGAATAGAAAGTTGCCAACTGATTTGCTTATCTACATCATGGAGGTCAGTCGCTCCTGTGATTCAACGGGTGTGTTTATAAACATGGTGATTGGCAGTACTGGATTTGGTTTTGTATTACCTAAAAAACAAAATAAATGGCAGAAAAATAGGTCTGACAATGCACCAGCCATGAAGACAGGAAACCTCCCTTCCAAGGACTCTGACATCCCTCAAATTATTGGAAACCTGCCCTTCCAAGGACTCTGACATCTCTCCAATTATTAGACTTTTATCACACTTATTTATTGCCCTTGGTTCTGGGCTCATTCATAGACAGATACAATAGAATTAATTCTTTGACCTTGAGTAATTAATTTCTCACTTATGACAGAAAAATACCCAACTCAGTGAATTGCATGTTTCCTGCACACACAGAGCACTTGACACATGCAGAGACGGTACTAGGCACTTCACAAATGTTAAAATCGATAATGACCCCCTGGAGTAGGCACCTTTGTGACCATCATACTGATGAGAAAGTTGAGGCACAGAGAGGTTCAAGTAACTTACCCCAGGCCATGGCATCAGTAAGCGGTGAGGTTGCAGCTCTGGACACCCTGGCCCAGCCCATGCTCTTGATGCAGACTGTGTGGTAAACAAGACACCCTAAAACACACAGATGCCTGGAGATAGTGCTGAGCTCTTTTGTTTGAACTGCTCATGGGCTGTGTATTGGTTAGGGTTCTAGAGGGACAGAACCAATAGAAAAAATATATATACATACATATAGATGATGGCTATTTGTGCAGTGCAAAACCAGGGAATCCTAGTAGCTGCGCCATCCAAGAAGCTGGAAGCCACAGAACAAAGGGTTCAAGCATGTGCATCAGCCCTGGACCTGAGGCCCAGAAGTTCTTTGAGGGTCTCTGGTACGAATGCACATTGCAAGGCTGCAAAACCAGAGGCCGATGTCCACAGTGATGGCAGCAGCAAAATAAGCACCTACTTATAGTGGAGCTTTTCACGACAAAAACTACTTCCCCGTCCTTCTTTCTCTTTCAGTCCATCGGGGCTGCAAGACTATTGCATGGTGCCTCCCACAGTCAGAATGGGTCTTCCCTTCCCTGTGAGAAAGGGTAAGAGGATGCAGCCAGCTCCCTTGAGCCAAGCTCTGATCCCCTGTGAGTCCCGCAGTAAAAGGATTAGCAATCAACAAACATCGAAATTGGAACCTTGAGAAAAAGGCTGAGCCCAGGCTCGACCCTTGCTTCTTTGGGCAGCAGCAGAAGGCCCCATATCCCTGAACTCCCTGTACCTTTATTCAGTACCAATGTTTCACACCCAGAATCCTAACATGCATAAAACAGGGCAGGTATCCACAATAATCCCTGTAGTTGGAGATCCTGTAGGGCAGGGCAGATGTCCTCAGATAACCCTTGTGCAATAGCCCTTGTAGTTGAAGATCTCGCAGGGTGGGGCAGATGTCTGCAAATCCTTCCATCCTCACTTCCCAACACTCCCTGGTTTGCTGGCCCATATGCCAGTTATCTCTGGAAACAGCCATCAAACACTACCGAAAGAGTGATTTACTTTTAATCCTGTCCTATGGATACATGAGGATCATGCTGACACTGCACTTCAGTAAAACTCTCACAGTTGCAAAGCCTGAAGAGCTTTCAGATCAGAACAAGCTGTTGGGATCTGTGCACATCAGACATGCAGGAAGTGAGACCAAGTAAAGGTGTCTGGTGTCATGGTCCTGTGAAGTTGTCACCACGGGGCCACGGGTCATGTGCTCAGGTCTGTCTGTGCTCTGTCCTCCTCTACAGTCCAGGTGCATCATCTTCTATTCCCTGCATTTAGATCTTCTTTACCCTACCGACTTAAGAGAAATAGGTACAGAGCATGATTCTGCCATTACATGAATATGATCTTCAACAGATGGACTCTGCACCTTGCATAAAACATGTCAGACATCTTAGATAGGACTAGGATGAAAATTAAAAGAAATAAAAGTAAAACATGCCTATAGAGTGGCCTGGGACATAGTAAGCACTCAGTGTACTTGGCCATTATGATATTCAATATTCACTTTATAAATGCTCCTTTGTCTCTATCTCAATAGAGTAGACTTGAGCCAAAATCCTGGGTTCACCCTCTATGGTCATGTTACAGTAGGAAAGTTAAGTTCTCTTAGTCTTTGTTTCTTTTTCTATAATATTGGCATAACTTCTTAGGGAGATGCTATGAATATTAAGTGAGTGAATGTATGTAAAATACCTAGAACAGCTACAGGTAAATAATAATTAGGAAGTGAATATCAGTCCTTATTTGTTTTAGGATAATTTTCAGCAAGTATGTATGACACCAATAAGTAAAAATAAATAAATCTTGGGTTTCTCCAACCGTTCCAGTTTGATGACTATCTCTGAAATGTTTTCATCCTCAATCACTTTCTCTGTTACTACAGAGAATAAGTAGTACTTGTTTTGTGGTTTCAGCATTTTTGGAAAATCACTTCTCTACACAGTCAAATTCAGAGTAAAAACTGCCTAACCAGTCCTTGAAAATCAAGATGCAACCTGTACACAAATTAAATGCAGGATAGTTTCCATGTTGAACAGAAGGCCTCTGAAACTGTCTTCCTGGTCACCTTGTGAGCCTTGGAGGAAAAGAGGCCTTTGTCACGCTTCTTGCCACGAAGGACACGGAGTGGGTCATCGTTCAAGCTCTGTTTTACACAGCATCTTATCGTAGAGTTGTCTCTGGCGGTCTCGGCACTTGAATCATGTTTAATCTTGAGGTGTATTTCTTTGTTAAAGTGTATCATTTTTGTCTCCCTAGAAAATGATGCGGTCGTCAGTCTTCCACATGTTTATCCTGAGCATGGTGACTGTGGACGTGATCGTGGCGGCCAGCAATTATTACAAAGGGGAAAACTTCAGAAGGCAGTATGACGAGTTCTACCTTGCAGAGGTAAGCAGCTCGCCGTGTCGTGCGTCTCCTGCCAAAGCAAAGGCGAACCTCAGAGTGGGCCATCTATGGACAGAAAGTAAATTTCAGTTCCCTAACCCCTGGACTTCCACCAAAACCGATTCATCGCCTGCTTATTCAAGTGAATACTCTGGTCGCTGTGTTTTCTAATTCATTGCTTCTTCTCAAAGAGCCTGGGAAATCCCCACAGTGTGACATGTTGCCAAGGCAACCTTTTTTCCCTGGGTTTCACCTGGTGATCTTGCTGGTTGCAACCCACCTCTCGTGTTTTCTCCCTTGCTCCTCTTGTGTTATCACGTTCCCTGCTGGTGGAGGCAAGCACAGATTCAGAAGATGAGAAATGATCAGGTCAGTTCAACAACACCAAGGAGAGGGCTGAAGGGAAATTTAAAGAGAGGATGCAATGATTACTGCCCTAGAAACTTAGATGCCACGGCCTGCGCTCCCAGGCACCGCAGAGCCGTTATGTATGCTTCAGGCGAGGGACACGGTGCCCCTTGCTCTGCTCTGGTCACCACGGAGTATACGCGGGTCATAACACCGCACGGTATCCAGTACACTTGCTCTTTACTATGTGTCAATTAAAATTAAAATAAAACTTAAAATGAAAATAGCGAATCAGTAGCAGGTGGGTTTCGTGCTTATGTAAACATCTGTCTAGCATCATATATACCATATTAGGGTGTGCGAGTTGTCACTATTACTGGCAAGTAGTGGGTGTGTTAATATTTGATTCTGAAGTAGTCTTAATAATCTCCAGTGACCATTTTTTTACTATAAAAATGATCAGAATTCAGTGGTTATGCATTTATGGGAAGAAGGTGATTGATGTATAGAAACCCGTTCATCATGAAGTATATATACAACTGTGCTATATTTCAAGAAATCCAATGTATATAAAGTAAAGTTAAAAGGTAGAAAAATCACAGATTAATGTTTATTGAACAGGTG
>PVIC010010804.1:28204-42782 GCA_004025085.1 Thryonomys swinderianus
GGGATTACAGGCGTGAGCCACCACGTCCGGCATTGTGGTATGCGGTGTTGACTGTTGGTGGGCGTGTCTCCACGCCCAGCATTATATGTGGTTACCGGGGATCGAACTCAGGACCTTGCGCTTGCAAGGCAGGCGCCGGAACCACTGAGCTAACCCTCCGGCCCCAAGGAGGAACTTTTAAAGAGGTGCTTATGGATTCCTTGGTGGAAATTTGTTTCCTGTAACCAAATATCATTAATAATAAACCTTTCCAGTCTCTGTGATGTAACATTTAACTAATTGCTAGCAGTTACATAGAACTTATAGTCTATCAAGAAATACAAGTAGACAATAATGAGATTTTCATACTGTGATGAACTAATGTTAGGGACACAAGAAGAAATTTATCCAGACCAACAATTGAATGGCAGAATTTTGTTACAAAGCTAGCACGCAGAGAAGGTTAAAAGCTGTGGAAACATAAAGCAGTAATACTATCTGCAGATAGAGTTCTAATATTAAGAGAGAGGGGGCACTGGAGTGTCCCCATTGATTTTGGTTTCTCTTGAAACGGGCAGTAAGGTGAACATTTATGCTAATGACAAGGCAATAAAATGAGAAGCTTGAGTAGAAAGAAGAGTCAGCAGAAACTCATCATAACAGAGACGCAGTTGTACAAGACTAAAGATCCAGCTAAATTTCCAGAGTAGAAATTTATAGTTGCAATAATTTAGAAAAATAGACTACCTTTTGCACTTTATGTAAGAAAGGAGCAAAGCAATATTCAAATTGATACAGCTTTAGGTGTTTTGTTGTTTTGTTTTTAATCCCACTGGCAGGTGGCTCTGGGAGATAGGGATAAAGAAGTATGGATGACTGACTGGCAAAAGGATTGAAAGAAAGACCTTGTGGTCTAGACTGAATAGAAAGAAGTTAAATAAGAGGAAAGCTAAGGAACAAAAGTAAAAGATCAAAGATCTTCTGTCAAATAACAGATTTGGGTGAAGAGAGGAGTAAGAGAGCTAAAAGGTACAGTCGTGTTCAGACATCCTGTGTAGTAAGTGAATAAACTGCCTACAGTGGGCACAGAAAGAATGAAATCCTGTTGGAAGTTGTGCATTTAACATGCAAAATTGCTCTCTTACCTTATTGTTTATACATATTGGATGACTTATAATTCTAATAAACATCTCAACAAATGTCAGATAGTTTATATTATAGAATTCACTGGTTACTAAGTGCATTGATAGAGTCAAGTTAGTTGATAAATCCTTATTTTTATTTTGTAAATAATAATAGAAATTAAAAAAACAGAAGAGAAACAAGATTAGATAGTAGGATCCAATATAAATTATATACTGCATACTTGTTACTCTTTTCGTAAATCATGAAAAGTAGATGATTTCACTAACCTAATAGTAAGGTCAGTTCTGGGAACCTACTACCTATACAGCATATTGCCAATAGTTAACTATATATTATCATGTGTGTAAGTTCTCTAAGGTAGATATTAAGTGTTCATAACACACAGGAAATTATTAATGATAGTAACAATAAGGGGGCAGATGGAAACTTGGGGAAGAGATAAACATTTATGGTTTTGTGGACAAATGCTATTTACAGATGAATATATATTACATCACTGAAACTTTTTACATGTCAGTGATATTTTAACAAAGTAGTAAGTAAAGTAACCAATGGTGAAATCTTAGAAGCCAATAAGGGAGGTAAGTAGTGGTCATTTAGTTCCCTCGGCCGTCCAGATGACCTAAGTTTATGAGCAACTTAAGCATTCAGAACTTCTTCTTCCACTTGATTGGTTGACTTTGGAAGTTTGAGTTTCTCCAAGTATGTTTGGCCTTTGTGCAGAGTATCTTGTCACTTCTGTTTGGATCAGAAACTTGTATATAATTGAAAATAATTTGTCTTAATGAATGTGGGTGAGTCATGATTTTAAACTTATTTTTAAGAAAACGTTCCATTTTTTAAAAAATTTATAAAAATGGCTGTAAACTAGGAGTCAAGATACTATTTTTTAAAAATTCAAAAACATGTTAGGCTTTACGGTCCACCTACTCTCAGGCTTGGCTCGACTCTGCCATTGTGCAAATGTGAGGAGGTCTCAAAATGGTTGTGTTCCAATAAAACTTCATTTACAAAACTAAGCCACAGTTTGAATCTTGGCTTAAGCCATAGAAGCAAAGAGTATTTGAAGTAACATTGCTGTGTGTGAAATTCAAAAACATTAATATTGACAATAGTAATATTTGGAGAGAGTATATTATGTGCCAAATACTTTAAAGGAATTCTTTATCTCATTCAATCCTCAAAATGTCTGTAATGGCAGCAGTTTACATTTATGGACTGTGATGATGCTGTATTTAAAGCTGCAGCATTATGTAATAGCTTCAAAAGCTTATTTTAAAAATAAACCACAAAGGGCCATTGCTTTAAAAAAATTACTTCTTTCTTAGAATTCTATATATTGCAGAAAAAATTATTTACAAAATCCAAAATTAGCCCTTTACCCATTAGGAATCAACTCACAGACTAAAAAAAGACATCTTTAAGAATAAATTAAGCTGCTTAACTTCTGTTGTGAAGCTGGGAACTTGTTTTGTCACTTGGGATTAATTGACTGAAGTTTAGAATTAGTAAAGAAGCAGAGAAAACTTTATTTTCTAGACTACACACAAGCATAAAAATGTAAAGACTAATTTTTTTTTTTTTGAGACAGGGTTTCACTTTGTAGTTCAGGCTGGCTCCGAGCTCACTATGTAGCCCAGGCAAGCCTCGAACTCAGCAATCCTCCTGTCTCTGCCTCCCGAGTGCTGGGATGACAGGCATGAGCCACCACGCCCGGCAAGACTAATTTTTTAAGAATTTTAATTTTTTCACTTTCCTCTAGGAGGAAATACTATTATCCTCCAGGAGGATTTACTATTATTTCACACAAAGTCAGTTTTAAGATAAACAGTTGTATTTTAAAATGAACTTCCTTTTTTTCTCTAAGGGTAAGAAAAACTGTTGAGAGGTAGCTTCTGCCTAAGAGCGACTGAAGGGGGTCCCGAGACTGGGCTGCCCACGCAGCTCTCTCGTAACGGGGTTCATACGGAGCAGAGCCTTGAGGGGAGGTGGGTCCCCGGTGGAACACAACTGTAGTCAACTAGTAACACTGCAGGTACAGTCTCTGAGGTAATATTGACCCAGTGAGAAATCACAAGGACAAAACTATGATCAACCAATAAGATTATGGCAAACACAGTTGCTTAGGTAATCTTGATAAATGGGGAGCCAAAGGAGAAGTAAATTACATCCTGTACCAGGATTTTTAATCAGGGGTCTTTCCTGGAAGGGGCGGGTTAAGACCCTGACCCCCCCCCCAAACCTATTTAGAATATCAGTTGCTGCTGTTTACCCCATGTGGGTTTTGTCCTTTGTCTCCTTTTACCATCCCGGCCTGCAGTGAAAGTGTCTAGGCTCCTCCTGGTTGGCTCTTCAGGGGCCAGCTCTATCTAACTGCCTACAACATATGTAATTAACAATACAAGATAAAATTCAAATATTTTTGCTCTATCATTGTATAAAATATATCAATATATGTATCCCCTTTTGGGTGTGTATTTAGCAAAAACTCACCAGCACAGTTCAGGGTTACACACAGGAGGTGAACAATTCTAAGGAAATGCCACTTGTGAAGAAACTCATGCACTGATGAAACAGATCGTAGGAAGCCGCAGGACTCACAGGAGCTCCCCTCCCCCTTCCACTGTTCACAGCCAGCTTTGTTCATCCTCCTAGTGCCATCCCCAGATATCCTGTCTGCCTTCCTGGGGACCCACCTGAGCAGGAAGTCTGACCCTCCTTTAGCTCCCACTGTGAACTTGGCACGAGCATGGTCCTGTTACCCCTGAAGCCAGAGGAGAGAGAAGAGCTCTGTGCTGCCGACCTCATAATAAATCGTCTAAAGTTCCCACTGAGACAGGTCTCCTCTCTCGTCTTCCTCGATGTCTTTCCCCTCCGCCCCGACGTGACGCTAGCTAAGCAGCAGTTCCACCCCACCCCGGGGCCTGCGTTCTCTGCCTGTGTTTTGTATAGCAAAACAGTCAAGACCTGCCGTTGAGAGGATCAAAAACAAGCAAAACACTCCTCACCCACTGTTAGTCCTCTCAGTGGCCCATGCTCGCTCTCCTTTTCTAATTCCTGTTTCTCTATTTTTTTTAATTCTTGCATTATTATTATATTTTTATTCTAGTATTATTTAATAGAGACCCAAGTCTCTAATAAAGTACTGAATGGAAATAGCATCACTGGATGGCCTTGTCCTTTGACACAGGTGCTCATCATTTTGTTGTAAATGTTCTGTGCAGATGTTTTAGATACCTCTTTCATGTGAGCAAAGTTTGGTTCTATTCCTAAATTGCTAAGAGCTTTTCTCATGATCAGTTCTTTTTATCCAGTGTCCTCTGTATCTATTGAGCTGACTGCTTCGGTGTTCTTTAATTTGTACTGCAATATTTTGGAATAATAGATTTTCTGATTCTGACCTAGTTTAGACTCCTGAGACACTCAATTTGATAACATTACTTTTAATACACAAATACAATATATCCCCATTATACTTAGGACTTTTAAACTTTAGTTCATAAAGATGGCGTTCTGTGATCTTTCTTTTATGCTACTGATCTGATTTTGTTAGGAAAGTTATATTTTCTTTGTAAATTCAATAGGTATGATTTCCTCATTTTCTTGTCCATTAGCATCTGAAGAAAGTTCTCCTGAAATATCATCTGGGCCTGGTGTTTGCTGTGAGATCGCTGGTGGAAAAGAAATAAAAAGACATTGGTTACTGATGTACTGTATGATTTAATGTTCATACTGGTTTTTTTTTACTCTATGGCTTATTGTTACTTACTAGCTATAGAATTATTAATTAATTTCAACTAAAGTTTCAGTTAGTGTTCTATCAGATGTCTATAATCCTGGCACTTAAAGGTGTCAGTGTTTGTTCATTTATAACTGTTTGTCATAGAGGTAAATGACTTCTGATGGTAACTGCTTGGCGTGAGGGTAGACATCCAAGGTAGAGGCACCATCCTTGGCAGGACTGCTCTCTGGGCACACCAGCCACCAGCGCAGGGGCTTCTGTGCCTCCAGTGCATACAGCCAATACAATTCACACTGCCCCCTCCAGTTTGATTATTTGCTAGAACAACTCAGAAATAGGAAAATGCTATATACAGAATGAGATTTTTATTACAAAAATACAAATCAGATTCAGCCAGAAGAAGAGAAAGGCCCGAAAGGATTCCAGCAGGAAACATGCAGGGCACTGTCTCTCTGGTTTCTGGAAGCCCCCTCTCGGCTCGCTGATGCGTAGCAACCACATAGCTTCCCTAGAAACCACAAAGCCTGCTGAGATTCATGACTGGAGTATTTATGGGGACTGCACCACGTAGGCATGGTTTATTCAGTCACTGGCCATGTGCACAGGGTAAGAGTTTCAGCCGTGACTCGCTCCCAGAAGGCTTCTCATGGCCATAAACTACCAGGCTCTCCATGGATACCAAAGACTGCCTTTAATGGGACAGTTCTCAAACATTGAGACTAATTCTCAGGGCCCATGAATGAAAAATAGCCAAACACTATATCTTTGGTCTAAGAACTGGCTTTTACTTTGGTTAATATTAACAATTTCTATCTCCTCTATTTAAATTTTTAAAATTTTCTTATTTATTCCTATCTTTCATCTTATTAACTTCCTCTATTTATTTGTCAAGTTTTGATTTCTGCTCCTATTCTTAGTATTTTTCTCTTTCCATTTATCACTTTTGGTTTTAAATAAAATTTCTTGGAAAGTTCTTTGACAAAATTAATTTGATCTGAGGTAAATTCATATTATGAATTTTAAAAATGTGCTGTCTTTCTTCGATGTTTGCATGCCTCTTAAAAGACTGGTAAGATACCAGTCTTGTTCTCTCTCCCTCACCCTTTCTGTGGTCTCCTGCTTTCTCACCACCGGTTATTTGTAGTTATTCTGAGGCTATTTGGGCCCCATCCAGAGCCAGGATTTTAAATGTCATTTGGGGACTGCTGGACCCTCGATCTTGAAGCTATCACAATTCTGTGTGTGTGTGTGTGTGTGTGTGTGTGCACTCCTAGAGACTGAACCCTGAGCCTGAACACTGAGCTTCATTTCCAGTCCTTTTTTTTAATCTTTTACTCTGAAACTTGATGTAACTAAATCACATATCCTTCGCTTCATGATTTTTCTGTCAGCCTCCCAGATATCTAGGACTCACCACAGCTTTGGTCAAGAGTCCAGAAGGGAGAGTAGTCTGATTTTACTTATGGGTGGATTACTTGTCCTACTTCTGGAGGACTGTAGTTTTGGGTAAAGACTTGGGCTTGACGGTAGCTCTCACTATTTGATCCATAGCAGAAAGAGCCCATCCAGGCCCTGTCTCCAACCTTGGAAGCTTCTTCTTGGTCCATAATTGGCTGCTCTCTGACCAGCCTGTGCACTGAATTTGTGGTCATACCATCTTCTGAGCTCCATCTGGGTTCGTGGTTTTTTTTGTTTATTTGTTTGTTTTTGAGACAGGGTCTCGCTTTGTAGTTCAGGCTGACCCTGAGTTCACTGTGTAGCCCAGGCAACCTCAAACTCAGGGATCCTCCTGTCTCTGCCTCCTGAGTGCTAGGATTACAGGCGTGAGCCACCATGCCCGGCACTGTGGTATGTGGTATTGATTGCTGGTGGGCGTGAGTCTCCACGCCCAGCATTGTATGTGGTATAAGGATGGAACTCAGGACCTTGCGCTTGCGATTCAGGCGCCAGAACCACTGAGCTAAATCTCCGGCCCTTGGGTTCGTGTTTTTTCCATACCTACAGTGTATTGCAAGCAGAGAGATTTTCATGTGGTATAAACTCATTTAGCACCATGTAGGAAACCATTTTTCCTAAAAAACTAATTTCTGTGCTCCTCTGAAGACATTTTTATGATGTTTGTTAAGATGAAATCAAATTAAATAGAAGCATTTATTTTAGTTGCAACAAAACCTGACACTCATATTTGAATCTGTTAATCACAAGAAATGATCAAGTTAAGAGAGTAACCCATCTTGCCAAGGCAGCAGTCTTTGGCATTATTGTTAAATTTCATTTGATTTTCTGGAAAACTTTAAGTAGATTGGATTATTCTGGCCATTGCTCTTTTTCTGTGCTCCTGAAGAATTTAGGCCGTGTCTTTCTAGGTAAAATGATGCCACCGTGACAATGGGAACTCTCTGGCCAGCCTTCTGGGAAGTTTGCTCTTTCCCTCACTCTGTAGAATCCCAGGGAGGCACCCGCAGACTGAGGCAGTGATCTGTAGACCAAACAATGCAAGCAAATAATTTTTGGTGCTACTGCATCTGAATTTATGTAAGAGAAGGAGGCTTCTGGAACAGAGCTTCTTATAAGCTTTGTCTTGTGAACTTCTCTGGTGATAAATACACATTTATTTTCTCAGGAATATCATTAATTTTATTAAAATTATAGAACAGAGAGTACTGGATAGACCCTGGATGCTATATTTCAAATGTTTTTCCACATATGAGCAATATCTCTACTTTTCTATCTTCATAGGATTCCATGGCAATATCAGCTTATTTATAATTTATCATCTATAAATGTTCATCCATTATGCATTGAATTAAAAGGGCAGAGCAATTTCCATTGTTCCATTTATATTAAGCATGTCATTTTCCACTCATTTATTTTCTCCTTACATTTAGATACTTGGAAGTCATCTTGTTTTACTTGCTAATTTCATAAGTTCTTTTAGACAAACATTTAAAAAGTATTTCTCATTCTGAAACAATTATCTTTGTCCAAGTTATGTGGTACCCTGAAAACAAATATAATACTCTTCCTTTCAACAATCACTTCTTTAATTTTAAAATCTGCTACCTCATTACTGAGCATTTTCTTCAAGGCAGGAAGAACTTTCATAGCACATTATTAAATGTTATATGTATTATTACAAAATTTAAATAACAAAATGTTGTGTTCAAAGGTCCATAAAATGTCCCTTCGAATATTAGTTCAATTCCACTATAGTGCAGCCAATTGTATGTATATGTTGGGCTTACGCTGTGGTTTGAGAACTGTTGGTTGCCTCCTCCAGAACTGTTGAAATGTCATGCTCATTATATTGTGAAGGTGGCAATGAGTTGTGAGCAGTTTATTATCCAGCTATGAGGTTTAGAGGTGGAGCTTTTGGGAGAGGATTAGGACTAGATCAAGTCCCCAGAATAAGGCCTTGTAACTGACTGCTAGTGGATTGGTAAGAAGAAGAGAAGCTGAAGACACACACACACACACACACACACACACACACACCCCTCCATTCTTTCTCTTTTCACACAGGGCAGCTGCCCCCCCCCCCTCCACCAGATGTGGACCCCTAGACCTTAGAGCAGAGTTGTGAGCCAAATTGTTATAACTTACCCAGCTGGTGGTACTGTGTTGCTATCATCAGAAAGCACACCAGGACAGCATGTATTCTCAACAAGGAATGGAAACACTTCCAAAAGGGTGAAAATTTATTCTTAGTCAGTGGAAAGCAAGAAAAAAAATTCTGACTCTTTTTATGTGTAAAGCAGAGATAGATGTTCAGAGCATGTAAACATATACATTTCTGCAGTGTTAAAATTCCCAAAGAAGTGGTGATCAGGAAGAAATGACTAAAAAAACAACTCATTTGAAGGAGTGTGACCAAAAAAGGAAAGAGGAAATACTGTTTCATGATCCTTATAAAAAGAGAAAGAATTTTTTAGTGTATTATCTCCAAGTATTATAACAAAAAATATCCAGGTCCTTTTATAAATCTTGTCCAAACTCTTCAAAAGGAAACTTTACCTTAAAATTATGGTGGGGAGGATGTTCAGCCAGAGTGTTACCTTCCCTGTTCCTCATAACACAATACCACACACTGTGTGAGTCACAAAGACAGGAAGTTTAGTTTCCCTCAAGGTTCTGGCCCAAGACTAGGGGGTTGCATCTAGTGATGGCCTTCTTGCTGGCAGGATCCCAAAGCAAACCTAGGAACTTCATGGTAGAGGAAGAGACCACGTGAGACCTAAGCAAACTGGTTTACGGAGGACCCACCCTCAAGGTCTGCCAAGCCCTTAATCCCCGGATCCCAGTGAGAGGCCATGACAGTGCAGGGTGGTCTGAGCAGAAAAGCACCTCTGGACATCAGCCTTTGCACGGGCCACCTGCCGAGTGTTTGGGGTCTGCACACAGCCTCATGCTCAGACACATCCCCGGGTGTTTTCTGTGGGAATCCTTGCAGGTAATTAGGTTCTACAGACAGCCCAGTCCCCTCTCCTTTTATGTGAGCAACAGCGAAATGTGGTGAAGTTCCTTCCTGCACAGCTCCTGTAAAGTTGAGTTCAATGAAATATTCTGAAATCACCTACTGGGAAGGGATTTCTCCAGCTTCTCTCCTCACCACTTTGACTCAGATTCTTCTGAACTGTTTCTTACCTTCCTGGAATTTCAATCCTGTGCCAGGCCTCATAATCCAAAGTAACTGGTAGCTATTTCCACTAATTGAATTTTCCTAATCTTCTCCTATAAATCTGGACACAGCTCTCCTTGTAACAAGCCTACCCATAACTTCAAGTTAGACTTATTTTTATGTATATTCTTTTTTCTACAAAATGTTATCACTTGGAGTTGACTGTATCAAAAGTAGAGTGTTAACTTGTGAAAATTAGCAAATTATGTGACAAGTGAAGTATTTGATCCCAAGAGAATCTAGAATCAAGCATCTTAGTAGGAAAATCAGTGAGAAGAGAGGTATTTAAATATAGTTAGGTAATAGTTGCTAAATGTTGGCAAAAGAAGGCAGAATGTTCCTACCAAGCAAGTAATAATGTAGTTCCAGCTGTACATTTCACTATTAATTATGGCTATTTAAACCACTCAGTTCACCAGTTTTTACTAATAACTGCAAAGTTATTGAAGCAATTAATTGACTTACATATCATGAGGTAACCTACGAGGGTGAAGTTCAGGAGTTAGTTAGCAGTATCCCACTTTTTACAGAAGTCTCACTTGGAGATGGATCACCTCCTTTTCCTTTGGAGGAAGTCTCAGTCTGGGATGACAGAGGGAAGATGGTGCCGCATGTCCCCGTGGCTGCATCCTCTGCGAGGTCAGCACCAGATCAGGAGGGGGAAAGCTTTCCTCCCCACCCCTGGGCTCTCTGGGGAAGAGGGCAGTTACAGGACTGCCTTACACTGTTGCAAGGCCAATGCTAAGAAAGTCCTACTGAGGAGAAATGGTCCCTTGCCTGAGCTTGCAGCAAAGACTTGAGTTCTCCGGTCCCTGAGGCTGCTGTGCAAGGTCAGAAACCATTTCTCCCCCTTAGAGAACTTGCCCCCGTCTGTCTGTCACTCAGGGTCCAGAGGGGCCCACGGAGGTCTCTGCTGTTCTCCACGTTGCCAGAGGACGAAAGGCGACAGGTGAGGGTACAGGACTTCACTCGTGCTGGGAGAGCCTGTCGCCAGGAGCCTCCCTGCTTGTGCCCACAGAGGAATCGTGGAAGTTTAGGTCTTTTGCCACCAGCAACCGTGGCACTTCTATTGTCCCTCCTTTGCCACTGGCCAAGAAAGTGCCTCCGAAACAGAGGAAGAGATGCGGAAAGCCGAGCAGATGTGCAGTACAACAGATGTCCAGTAGGACAGCAGTGTGCCTCTGTCCTTGTGGATGTTTTCATCCTAATTCTCCTGGAGAAGGAGGGCACAAAACAGACGTTCTGAAATTTCCACTGAAAATTTCAAGAAATGAGGTTTAAAAAAGAAAAGTCATTGCTGAGAACTTATTCTTAATATGGGTCATTGAGTGGGGGAAAAAGCTCAAGATGAAGGTAAAACATCTTGAAAGAAAAATGAAATGGACTACCCATGCAGATTCAAATAACAAGAGTCCTTGAAGGAGAAGACAAGTAGTAATAAATAAATGAGAGAGGAATAATTTCCCAAGTGGAAGAAACCTTATATTTTCAGACTGGAAGGGCACATTAAATCTCAGAGATTAAATGGAAAAGGCACAACCCAAGTCTCTTTTATTGACTTTACTTGGTTGGAACCATAAATAAAAAATAACTGCCAGCATCTGAACAGGTTTAAGTAACTTACAAAAGGAAAATCTGTTGTGCACTGGTAACTCATCTACAGCAGTGGAAATCATATAATCACATATATATGATTATATAAATATATATGATCGCTTCTTCTAAATCAATAATAAAAGCAAAGTACAGGTTAATTTCTAGCTTTTGGGGATTAAAGTGAAGGATTAGAAAACCCAAGCAGAATGTCTGAGTTAATAATGAGGAAAAGAAAAGAATAAATATTTGACCACATCAGGAAAAAAGACAAGGGTAGAAGATGAAAATAGCAATATGGCAAATATGAAATATAATGTAAAGTACACAGTAGATGTGAGTAGACTGAATTTTCCTATTAAAAGACAGAAAATCTGAGTATGTTCGAAAAAGATCAAGTCATGTACTGCTGGCAGAAAATACATATGAAGTAGCTCCAAAATGTGGCTGAAAATCATCTCTGCAGTATACCCAAAATTTTGAAATATTTTAAATGCTCAACAGAACATGCACAAGGCAAGGAAACTTCTCAAGCCCAGTACTTATATATGACATGAGTTGAGAACCCAGTAGGCTTTGGAGGCTGTGGCTGCCCTGAAGGCATCTGAGGATTTCTGTTACCGGGACTTTGTGGTTTCCTGGGAGTTCCAAGGACACAAAAGATGGAAGCAGTGAAAGGTAGTTACAAGAGAGATCCCCAAGGAACATTGAGATACATAAAATCTGTACATATTTCACTAACAGCAGGGAAAAGCCAGGACAAATGCTGAGGAACACTTTGGTCTTGATGTGAGATACTTTTACTGAAATGTCTCTACTGAAAGTGTGTAAAATAGTCTGCCTTCACCTGGGATGGGAGTTCAAAATTACATTTTTTTCAAGATCTGAAAAACAGCCAAGGAGTCACTTTAAAGTAGTAGTATATTTGCAAAATGTCCCTGGCTCCTGGGAAGGTCTTGTTCTATCTGGGAGAAAAATTTGTTCTAAATGTAGATCTTGAAAACCTAGAGGAAACTGATGATTTCTTGTAAAAGTATAAATAGCAAATTAATGTGTAAGATAAGAAACCTGATCAGGACAACTTTGGAGAGTTTCACTCTATTATTATGAAAGGACTGCCCCCACATGGGGATCCTAGCGCAGCAAGGGCAATCCTTCTAGAGCTTTCAGTGATACAAACAGCTCACTATGGAATGTGTGTCATAGGTTCGCCACCACTCTCCTAGTGAAGTCTACTTATATTAAGAGATTTTATTATTCTTATTTTATTTAAGAAATTACAGAATTAACTTGTGTCATATACTGGTACAAATTCCCCAATGTTATACGTGATTTTGAGATGTATATAAATTGTACCAATAAAGAATTCAATTAAAATAAAAAAATTACAGATTATACAAAAATAAAAAACTCTACAATGTACTTGATAAAGCCAGTACAATCTCAAGCAAACCCGATAATGCTACATAATAACTAAAACTAAAGACATTGCCTTATGTAATAATAGATGCAAAAAAAATAAATAATATATTAGTCAACGAAATCCAACACATTGGAATTACCAAAATGTATTCCAGTAATAAACAAATGGTTACTATCAATGGCTTTGATTACAAAATTACTACCTCAAAGAACTGAAAATCAAATCTCTCTAAGTAGATTATCAAAAGAAGTCTCAAAACATGCTACAAAAGATTACCAAGATCTATGCCAGTACTTACATAGACTAAAAAAAATTCCATGAAAATAAGGAACAAATTATTGATTCCTACTGATACTATTTAATTATTCAGTAACTACAATTGTTTTATTATAGCTAATGAATTAGTAAAAGCAACTCAAATCTTAAAGAAACAGTAGACTTAATTGCAAATGATATATGTATATTTCTATAAAACTAGGGGACCTTATTAAAATATTAGAATTAATAGAGAAACCTAGTTAAGTAAGTATAAAACAATCAATATAGGGAAATCAATACTGTTTCCCTCCATTGGAAGTGAATAAAAGTGATTATACATATTTGGATGTATATCCATCCATATGCAGATATATTTACATGAGGAAAATTTTTGTTAAAGAGTATAGAGAGGTAGAACTTTCTTCAAGAAGAATGGCTAGCATTGAGAAATCAAATAACAAATGGCATTGAGGTTGTGTTAGAAAAAAATTCTACATTATTGGTAGAAATGTACAATAACAATACAGTTTCCACACTGGACATTAGTATGGAGATTCCTCAAAAACTAAAAATAGAAATTCCATTTGATCCAGCTAGTCCTCTTCTAGGTATCTTCTTGAAAAAAAGTTAATCATATTACAAGGATACATGTATGCACATGTTTATAGTAACACAATTTGTAATAGCTAAGTCTTGGAAATGTCCTGTATCCCCATCAACAGGTGAATAGATAAAGAAAATGTGGTATTTATACACAATGGAGTACTACTTTGCCATAAAGAGGCATTCATAGGTAAATGGACACTACTTGGGACTATAATATACATGTTTCACAGATACATAGAACAAAAATAGATAAATAGAACAAAATAGAAAATAAACAACTGTGGTACAGAGTAGAGAGAACCTTTTCAAATGGATGAGGTAACAAGACATGGAGGGATAGGGATGAATAAAATAACTGAAGGAGAAAATAATGAAAACAGATCTGTGCAAATGGGAAGGAGGCCAAGAGCTGATGAAGCAGGGAAGAAGAAATGGAGGGTGAGAGATGGCAAAGAGAACTCAGGTGCGCTACATATACATACCACATGTATGTCCTCGTGTACTGCCACATGTACTAATAAAAATAAGTTTTCTGAGAAATCTCCACACAGATAGGACTACAGGTCCCATTTGACCCTGCTATACCCCTGCTAGGAGTATACCCAAAAGAACTTAAAAACTCACATTGGAAAGACAGATGTACACCCTTGTTCATAGCAGCTCAGTTCGTGATAGCTCAATCTTGGAAACAACCCAAATGTCCATCAACTGGAGAGTGGATAAAGAAGGTGTGGTTTTTTTACAAAATGGAGTATTACTCTGCCATAAAGAATGACAGGATCGATCCATTTAGGTGCAAATGGAGACATCTGGAGGATATACTAATAAGTGAAATCAATAGATCACAGATAGACAATTCCTGGATCTTCTCTTTGGCATGAACACCTGTAGATGCAAATGAGTTCTAAAAAGTAGGACAGCTTTCATAGAGTGGAATATTTCTATAGGAAACTAGGTGTGGGAATGTGATGAGGGGAAGGAATAAATATGATACAGAAAGAAAATAAAAGAGCATGTACAAAGGGGGGAGGAGGGGGGAGTGGGTAGGGATATGGGTAAAAATGAGAATTAACTTGTGGCATATACTGGTACAAATATCCCAATGTTATATGTGATTTTGAGATGTATATAAATTGTACCAATAAAGAATTCA
>PVIC010010805.1:0-42661 GCA_004025085.1 Thryonomys swinderianus
AAAAAAAAAAAAAAAAAAAATGCTAAGCAAAAGGAGGTAGATATAAAAGGACATATTTTATATGTATACTTAATTCTCTTTATGCAACTTATAATAGGCAAATCTACAGAAACAAAGCAGATTAGAAGTTACCATATGATTGTTTTGGAGGAGTAATGAAAAAAACTTTAAAATTAGTTGATGGTAGCCCAATCTTGGAAACAACCCAAATGCCTATCAACTGGAGACTGGATAAAGAAGATATGGTTTTTTTTTTTTTTTTTTGCTTTATGAGACAGGGTCTCGCTTTGTAGTTCAGGCTGGCCCTGAGCTCACTATGGTGCCCAGGCAAGCCGCCGCAAACTCAGCAATCCTCCTGTCTCTGCCTCCCGAGTGCTGGGATGACAGGCGTGAGCCACCACGTCCGGCATTGTGGTATGCGGTGTTGATTGTTGGTGGGCATATCTCTACGCCCAGCATTATATGTGGTTACCAGGGATCGAACTCAGGACCTTGCGCTTGCGAGGCAGGCGCCGGAACCACTGAGCTAACCCTCCGGCCCCAGGATATGTTTTTTTTTTAATGGAGTATTACTCTGCCATAAAGAATGATAAGATCCATTCATTTATGTGCAAATGGAGACACCTGGAGGACACACTAATAAGTGAAATAAATAGAATACAGATATGCAAATACTGGATCTTTTCTTTGATATAAACACCTGTAGAGGTAAAGGAGCTCTAGAATGTATGACAGTTTTTATAAAATGGGAAATATCCAAAAGGAATTTGGTGTGGGAATGTAATGAGGGTAAGGAATAAATATGATTTTTTGAAAAAAATAAAAGTATTATATAGGGGGTGTGGAGGGGGTAGGTGGGCAGGGATGTGGGTAAAAATGAGAATTGACCTGTATCACATATTGGTACAAATTCCCCAATGTTGTGTGTGATTGTGAGCTGTGTATATAATGTACTAATAAAGTTTACTGAATAATGCAAAAAAAAATGAGAATCAAGGACAGAAAAAAAATTAGTTGATGGTGTACAACATTGTGAATATACTAAATACCACCAAAGTATACACTGTAATGATTACATATTATGTAAATTCCTTCTCAAAAATTTTATGTAGAAATATTTACTTTTTAAAACAAATATATTTTAACCATCTATTTTTTATTTTTCCTTAATTGTTCTTTTACAATTAGGTAGCATATAACTAACTTAAGTTTTTTAGCCCCTCTATGCAGTGAGGATACTTTCCTCCATCTACTCCAGTGGCAATCTACTTTGGATTGTTCTCTTTATACTTGAACATTAAAAGTAACTTATTTCTGGAGATTTAGCTCAGTGGTTCCCCCATCTGCCTAGCAAGTGCAAGGTCCCTGGTTCAATCTCAAGCAACTGCATACAACAATACCAGGAGTGGTGATTTATGCCCACCAGCAATCAGTATCACATACCACAATGCTGGGTGTGGTGGTTCACGTTTGTAATCCCAGCATTCGGGAGGCAGAGGCAGGAGGATTGTGGAGTTCCAGGCTTGCCTGGGCTACATAGTGAGCTCAGGGCCAGCATTTAACTACAAAGTGAGACCCTGTCTTCAAAAAAAAGTAGACTATGTCTTGATAGAAATGAATTCTCATTCATTTTTCTGTTCTGATATCAGTAAGTAAAATGGTTTCTAGTTAATTTCATCGATTAACCACCTTCTAGAATGTTTTATACAATAAGGTTTTATTATGCAAATAACTACATGAAACTAATGTTGTTCAAGTAATACTCATAAACAATTTCTTGTAAGTTATTTCAATTTTTTTCATGATTATTTCTATATGCAAAATAAACCTGTAAAATTTTATTAAAAATTACAACGGCCGGGCATGGTGGCTCACACCTGTAATCCCAGCACTCGGGAGGCAGAGACAGGAGGATTGCTGAGTTCGAGGCTTGCCTGGGCTACATAATGAGCTCAGGGCCAGCCTGAACTACAAAGAGAGACCTGTCTCCAAAAAAAAAAAAAAAAAAAAATTACTATGGACTAGTTACTCAGGTTGTTGAGACAGGTAGATAATCAAGTTTGAGTCCAACTTGAGGAATTTAGCAAGATCTCTCATAATAAAATAAAAATGAAGAAAAATGCCTGGAGCAATAATCCTATCTATCTACCGACTCATCTATCTATCTATCTATCTATCTATCTATCTATCTATCTATCTATCTATCTGTTGTAAGTAAAACTGTCTTGAAAATAAGTTACTGCATCTTGTAGCTATGTGGTTTTTTTCAAGTAGTTAAGAGAAAACTCATCACAGAGATTTCCAGAATGCTAGAAATGAGGTTTCTATTATACCAATTATCACAGCTCTCTGCATTTCAATAAAATATACATCTTTCAAAGGTCAAACAAGAACACACCAGCTGCTTCATATTTCCTGGATGTTTGTAGAACACAACAAAGCTCCCAAACAGAGACTCATTTGGTCCAATCTTAGCCTTAACAAGCCTTGAACTGATTAATGGTGTTGTCCACATCCAGCCTAAAGTCTGCAGCCAAAATCAAAACATTTTACTGGAGTTGTTGTTTTGTATTTTTTATATCAAAGGTATAAATCTGATTTCTAATTTGAAGAATTTAGCTAAGTAATACAATTTCAAAGAGAGAGGTTAAAAATGACAAAAAATCCAGTAGAGAATTAAACATAGAAGGAAGTATACCAGTACTTTGGGAGGCTGAGGTAGAAATACCACAGGTCTTAAGTTCAGCCTGTGAAACTTAGTAAGGTTGGATATGAAAATTAAAAACAATTCAAAAAAGGGATGGGGATGTAGCCCAATGCAAAGGCCCTGGGTTCAATCTCCAGCAATGAAAAAGAGATAGAAAGAAGAAGAAACAGGAAAACAGGAATTTAAATCAAGTCAGACATCCACACAACCCAAATTTAAATGAAGAGCTTGTTAGATATAGAGCACTCATATTTTAATTTGCAATACAAACAGCATGGAACATAACCAAAAATCAAAGGCACTGCAGTTATTTCCTAGTCTCATGTTACATAAATATCGTTTTAACAAGACAAAAATCTTAAAAAAACAACTATTTATGTTCTTATTTCAATTTTCAGCATTTACCTTTGCTAGCACCTTAAGCCTTCTTTGGAAAGAAGTGGGTATATAAACTCTTTGTTCTTGCTGAGACTTCATTAAGTAATGATAATAAAGAAGAGAAATTTAGAAAGAAGGTGCATCTGGTGGAAGACTATTTTTCAATCTAATATTATAAAGCATTTAAAAAATAATGTTATTCAGGATATCCTTAATCCCAGTAAGATTGTACCAGAGAAAGCAAAACATGTTATATTTGTTATTTCTCCTTAACTTGTTAATCTTAAAAAATGGGTAAAAAAGGAAGATCGTTACATTAAAATCTCAGTTAACACTAATCTCTAAAAAGTTAGTTGAAAAGAAAATATCAAGTGTCACAAAATAAATACACTGAAGCAACTATAACAGTAATAAACTTTATTTAAAATACTTTAAATCTAGGAAACTCATTGTACAGTTTCCCACTAATTTTAGAGTCAGAAAACAAAGAAAATAAAACCAGAGAAAATTCTCCTTAGAAAAAATACACAAGGAACATTTCTACATGTGAAAACCAGTAACAGTCTTAACATCCCCGCATCAGTCTCAATGTCACCCCCTAGTGAACACCACTATCAACCTTGAGATCTGACTTGCTCTTGTCATTCTTCACTGAGTAGATGAAATAAGTTAAGGTGTCTTTTTCATTCACTGGAATAGACCTAAAGTGGCAACCCACTATCTATAAAGAAAAAAAATTAAGGAAATTAAATTTTAGATATAACACTTCATAAACTACAAGATACTGTTTCATTCAAAGTGCTACATAAGATAAAAAATTCATAAATTTCATTTAACAAAATTAATAAAAACCAAAAAGACAAAAACCACATAAGAATAAAAGATGTTTTGAGCAAAAGGCAGTTTAATTTCAAAGTATCCTTTGGCCCATTCAATTAAACAACGTTGATTAGATGTCACCTTTTAAATTTTACATTTGAATCTAGCTTACAAAGCAAATATTACTTTAAGCTTTAATATCAATGAGCTAAAATAAAAGGATCTACATGCACACTACTAGGAAGAATAAATATGAAATTGACAATATTTTGATATGAAAAAACCACAAAATACATAGTTTGAAGTATATACTTTGTACCAAACTATAGATTCATTGACAGTATTTTTATAAGGCTCCTTGAAACGTTTGCAAAATAAAAATTATAAATGGAAAACGAAAAGAGCAAAAGATAAAAATTCACTAAAGATTATGAGACTATTTAATTGGTTCCTTGTCTTTAAAAAAATTTTTTTTTGTATTACATATTGAAGGAAGGGCCTTCCCACTGAGCTACAGCCCAGTCTTTCTTTTATACCCTGGAGACAGTCTTGCTAAGTAGCCAGATTGTCCAGGCTTGGCTGGACACTTCCAGCGCGCAGTGATTACAAGTGTGTGTCAGCACACCCAGCTGCTTATCTTTCCACTGTGCTAATCAAACGTGCACTCCAACTACCAACAGAAGGGTAAGAGCAAACTGGGGTGCTGATGTGTGTATCTAGAGTCAATATTTATTAAAAGAAGGAAAAAAAAATGTAGAAGCTGATCATGGTAGTGCACACCTGTAAGCCAAGAATTCTATGAAGGCAGGAAGATGGCAAAAACCTCAAGTTACTGGTCTCAAAATTAAAAAAAAATAATAATAGTGATTAATAAGCACAGGGTGAAGGTTTTAGGTTCACTTCCCAGTATTGAAAGGAAAAAAAAAGGATTGAGAATAGTATAATGGTTTTCAGAAAGTCTGATTATATAACATTTTAAATCAAATTTAAAGAAAACTTATTTTTGTTATTCAGGAAAGAAATGGAAAAGGAACTCTGGCTGGAGAATATTTTGGCTTAAACAATGTTAAGGAGTATTCTGCCAAAAAAAATTGTATCTTTTATTTACTTTTGTTTTGTTTTGTTTTGTTTTTTGGCCTCACTACGTAGTTCAAGTCAGTCTTGAACTTGCTATATATAAAACTAGCTGGCCTCAAACTTGTGATCCTCTTGCCTCAGCCCCCCAAGTGCTGGAATTACAGGTATGAGCCACCTCACCAGCTATCTTTTATCTTATTTTATATCCACATTTTTGAAGAATATGAGAAAACTGATTTATATATTAACATTTCTATTCTGTATAGTAAGTTAATTTTTTAGTATGATTAGAATATAGATACATAAATCTATAAACATCCTAATAGCATGTACAGGTTTATTTTGGTTCTGTTACTTCCTGAGAACACATCATACACATAACTTTTCAAAACTTACCAAAAGACTACAAGTCACTTTAAAGCAGAATATAAGTAAAAGCATATGTAAATATTTTAGGGGTTCATTTATAGATCTATTCTAGCAGAAACTTAAAAAAAATTTCTTTTGAAGACAATAAAGCTAATTTATTATGTCAATTAAGTGTTTCATAAATATTTACTGATTAAATGAAATTTCAACATTTTGAAAACCATTCTTAAAAAAACATTGTACACAATTTAAAAAATCCATTAAGTGGTCATTATAGAAAGAAATTTTCTACTTGGTAGACAAATGTTTTTAGACAACTAGATTGTTCAACAGATTTTATTTTCTTGTGTGTTTTGTGTGTGTGTGTGTGTGTGTGTGTACACTAGGGATTGAGTCCTGGGCCTATAACCCCAGCCCTTTCTTATTTTTAATTTTGAAACAGTGTCTGGTAAATTCCTATTCCCCACGCTGGACTTAAACTTGTGATCCTCCTACCTCAGCTTCTCTCAAGGCTGGAATTATAGGTATATGCCACTTTTATTTTCTAACTAAAATGTACTGTTACATATACTAGTAATATAATAATACATAATTGTGTTAGTATTTAGTGACTGCTTGTATGGACAAGTTCATTTAAATTTTAAATAGCTTAAACTTGTATTTACCTCAACAAGTTGTGCTTTATTAAGTCCTGGTCTAGTTGGTAGCTTGAAGTGTCTTTTGTATCTCCTAAGTGTGTTTACTTGTAATTGGTATAAATCAACCTAGAAAAAATTAACATATATAAATTAGTTGACATAATTTGTTGAAAATTTGTCACTAATATGTATAACAGCAAATGTTTCAACTTCAGCAAAATAAAAATTTAATTCGTTTAAAAAGCCTTATTTAATCAAATCTATACATTATTAAACACTTTTTTTTTTGAGTCTTGCTTTGTAGTTCAGGCTGGCCCTGAGCTCACTATGTAGCCCAGGCAAGCCTCGAACTCAGCAATTCTCCTGTCTCTGCCTCCCGAGTGCTGGGATTACAGGCGTGAGCCACCACGCCCAGCCAAACATTTTCATTTTTTGTGGACAATTATAAACTGGAGGCCAGAAAAAGAAGGCAAAGACATGACAACAAACCTGTAAGAATTCAAATTTTCAAAACTGCATCAGTACTTCATTGTTTTTTTTTTTTTATTTCTCGAGATAGGTTCTCACTGTGTAGCCCAGGTTCACCTCAAGTTGAGGGCGATCCTTCTGCCTCAGCCTCTCAAATGCTAGGATTATCGCCTGCACCACAGGGTGCCAGCATCACAGTTCAAATTGTAACATTTAAATTGTATAAATGAATATACTAATTGAAATTGTGTAAAAGGATATTAACTGACCAAAGGCTTCAAACATCAAAAAGAAATCTTGATATCTTTTTATAATAGTTTTAGATTAGAAAACTTATGATTTACATTTAACATATAAAATCTTTCATCTACCTCTGGGGTATCAATATCTTGAACAGGTGAGTCTCCGCCATCGTCATCACTCCCTTTCCTCTTTCTTCTGTTTCGAACACTCTGAATTAAGTTTTTATGATAATCACAAATGTAAAGATGCCTTGCCTGAAAGAGAAGTTTTACATACTGCTCATGATTCCACTACGAATGTGTCTCCTTACTAGTAAAATGCATAGGTCACAGTGAATTACTAAAAATAAAGTCAAAGCAGGCCACTGTTACCACAAGGGCATGTTTCTTTCTACTCAAATCCCGCATCCAGTTAAAACATGGGATGTTTGGCAGTAGGTTAGGACAGGATGGGCGGGGCTTCAGAGGAAGGAGTGGTGCCAGTGAGATCAGGGAGGCAGGAGAAGGAAGAAAAATTTTAGTCCTCTGAGTTTTGTCATGAAATTGCAGTGAAGGTGACCTGAATTAGTTCATGCTAGAATTTTACCTGACAAGGAAAAAACTAATGTGCCCACAATTTTCGTAATTCACAGTATTTTCTCTAAAGACATTTTAGAAAGCATACCTTAGCAGTGTAGGCTTTCTAATTTAATCCTCAAATATATCCCAGATACAAACTATTCCATTTTACAAGTGAAGTAAAGAACTCACATCTAACTTTATTTAAATTTCAGTTACTAACTTTTTAGAGTATTGAGTGAATCTATCCGTAGTTTTGCCATTTAAAGCAATCTGAAATTATTCACTTTCAAATGAAAAGTTCCTCATGAGCAACTGCTCACACAAAAGTGTCACAAACTTGAAAAAAACTCAACATATACTCCTCAGAGCATTATAGTGACACCAAATATTGAGTTTCATATACTGACAGCTCTTAAAATTACAAACAAGGGCTGACCTAACGGGCTTTTTTAAAAAAAATGTAGGACGTGTGGTAGGTTGTATTATCCTGTTAATCACTCTCTACCAGCCAGAGATTCAAAAAGTAACAATGGTTCTTTCTAAAATCCCTAGATGGTTAAAAGTTAAAAAAAAAAAAAAAAATAGAAAAGGGCGGGGGACCACGGACGTGCAAAAGGACGGAAAAAGAAATCCCGATGGCTGCCGCGGGGACGGCCAAACCGCGGAGGCTTACGTGCTCCCCACGCTAGCAGCAGCTGCTCCAAGAGCTGACACTGCAAACACCGCCGGCGCCCAGCGAGGCGGCGGTGAGCTCAGCTTCCCCGCCTGTGTTTGGGAGAAGAACACTGAAAAAGCACAGGATCTCCCCTTCCTGCAGTGTAAGATCCCGCAGGACTCCACTTTCCCCAGACGAGAGGAGCTACTGCTCCCAGGGGCCAATAAACAGCTCCGGCAGCAAAACAAAGGCGCCTCCATTCCAGAAGGGGCTGTCGGGCTACAAGAAAACTACTCCAGGCCCTCCTTGCGGCGGGCGGTCCCCTTTGTTTCGTTTCCAGATCGCTGCGAAGGAGGAAGAAGGAAGGCTGTGCAGGAGAGACTGGGGCAGCGGAGTCGGGCGGGGCCAGAGGTCTGGAGCAGGGCGTGTGTGCAGCGCCGGGGGCGGCGATCCGAGTTGCAGCGACTTTGTTCGTACCCCATCAAAGGACCTGAGAGGAGTCTGCACTGCAGACGGGGCCGGGGGACTCCAGAGCCCCGCAGACAACCTCGGGCTGGCCGGGCTGCGGAAGGTGTGCGGGGGTGGGCAGGGAGGGGCAGTCCCTCCGTCACTTACGCTCTTGTCCAGCTCGATCTTCACCTTCTTCTGGGAGATGCTCTTCTGGATCCTCTTGCTGAAGCTGGCGTTGCCCGCCGCCCGGCCGCACCGCTCTCCGTCCTCGCGAAGACAGCACAGCTGCCCGGGGCCCGGCCCGGCCGCTGCCGGGGGCCCCGCCGCCGCGACCGCCCCGGCGCCGGGAGTCTCGGCCCCGGTGCCCGCCCCGCTCCCGTTCCCAGCCGAGGCGGCGGCAGCGGCCGCAGCTGCAACCACTGCGGCCACGGCGGCAGCCGCGTCCCCGCCGCGGCTCATCTCCTCGGGCGGGAAGCCGTTCATGTCTCAGTGCTCAGGAGCGCCGGCGCTGACAGAAATCCCCGCTCGCCGCACCGCTCCTCCCGTCTCCGCAGGTCCCCAATCCTTCCCAGGGGCTGCGACTTAGCCTGCACCCAAGTTCGGCGGCCCCGCGGACAAACACCAGGTGTCCCCGGCCTGCTGCTCTGTGTCAGAGCTGGAACAGTGCACGGTTCCTGCGGCCGCTATAGAGAGAAGGGTTCTAGAGAAGGTTTCCCGGAGAGGGGATTCCGCTCTCTGTCACATGGACACTTCAGCACTTGGACCTCTGCGCCTCAGTCTCCTGGACTTGCGCAAGCAAGACGTGCCTTCTCTCGCCCCACCCCTTCCACCTTGTCTCGAGGCATGGTGGGAATCGTAGTCCTCTGTGGGACCCAACGAGTACTTCATTCAAACCCCGCATCCGGCGAGAACTACTAATCCTAGCATGCTTCGCGCAGCAACCGGCGGGTCCCCCCCACCCAGCCCTTTTAAGAACCAAGCAAAGTAGCGTGAGGTTGGGTTTAAGGTGTTTCCTCGTGTCTTGTGTCTCTGGGGAAAATAGTTTAGCTCCTGCTGTTTCTCAGAATTCTTGTTCAGACGAAGTTAGCACACTCTTTAGTAGAATAAGTTGTGTCCAGGGAGGGCCGGATAAATGAGCCTGTGTGTAGGCACATTTTCGTATTCGTGGAAAAACAATTTTTGGTATGACCACGCTTTTGTGGGAAACCAAAACCGAAGAAAACGACGACTGGAGCTCTTTGGTCTTCAGGACCTGCCGCTCCATCGCGGCTTGACAGTCGTTGAGCCACCGACGAACTGGGCGCCTGCTGGGTGTAGGCAGGAAACGCCCATCCCGACTTCTGGACCTTGACAGGTCCTCCTTGCTAATGTCGACTGGTTGTCTGGGGCTGTTCCCCCACCCCCCCCCACACCCCCGCACTCCCAACCTCTTCAGTTTCTCTTGAAATGAATTTGGAGAAGGGCGGAGTTTAATATCTTTGAAAAGGGGGCTTGGAACCCCAGCGACATCATGTCCCTTCGACCTCTCAGAAACTTCCCAGCTTTGGCTCTAGGTAGCGAGAGGGGAGAGAAATCGCCTTTGCTGAGTCATCTATTCTCCCAAACGTGGTGCGTGTGTGCTGCAGATGTGTGCACTCGTGTACGTGTGTGTGCTCGCGTAAGCATGATCGTGCGTGCACGTGTGCGTGTGGAGGGTGGGGTAGGATGGGAATGGCTACTCTTTCGTTAGTTACTGCGCGTCATTCATCAGAAGATACACCCATTTTAACAACCTCACTGCTTAGACAAACATTTCAGGCAATAGATGTTTTTGAACGCTCTTACTTTGTAAATGATAGACTTTTCTAAATGTAAAATGCCTTTTACACTGTAACTCAAACCTACCCATTCCACTATGCAGTTCAGTTCTGGGATGAGGCAAAAAGTAAATTTAAAAATTCTGCTTGTACTTCATTGTACTTATTAAATTATAGATTAATATCTAATCAATTCTCAGGAATTTTAGGCTATGATGTCTTTGTATGTCTTTTCCTCCCTTATTCTCTTCCTTTCCTGTAACTCCAGTAAACACCTGGCCTCCCCCATTTTATCCTTCATGTTTCCTGCCTGATCTTCATTTTGTGGTTCCTTTCTTTCTTTTGCATGGCTTAACTTGCCATCATGCCTTCTCTCTTTAGGTGTGGCTGGTCGGCTCTAGAATTCACCAATGTTTAACTTTTATTATATTTTTAAGTTTACAATTCTTGTGTCATTCCTTTTCAAATCTTAAATGTCACTTTGTTCCAAGTTGTCTGACAAAATTCAGAAGCTTGACCTTTCCTTCCATGAATATAGTGAGGACAGCATTTTCAGACTATGTTTATTGTAGTCTGATTCTTTTGTCTATTGTTTCTGCTGGAGCTGACTCACAGTTAACTCTTTGCCTCCATTATCTTTGATTGATGTTCATTTTGTCTGAAAAGCTAAGCTAATAGAAATAATTTGAAGCACTGTATAATATTCTTAGGAGAGGAGCTTCATTTTTTTTCTATTTGGTGCTAAAAGGTGCCAATAATCTAGAACTAATGCTTGACTATTTCTGAGACTAGCAGATGATATTTTCATTTTTGGCTATAATTTTTGGGATCTTATTCCAGAGCTAGAGGTGTTTAACTAGGGCTACCTCCCTTAACATAACGTCCAAGTGACTGATTAATGCTATTTTTCCTTTTCTTCCTATCTTAGTGCTTGGTTAAATTAATATTGTGTATATTAGAACAGTGTATATTGTTCTTATCAGAGTGTGAAATACAGACAAACAGATAAAATTCCCAGCTAATACTAGGGCTTGTCTGTGTACATTATTTGTCTTCATTCAAGAAAAAATATTAATCTTTAAGAAATAAATACATAAGACCAGACTAAGAATTCATAAGACCTTTCCCTTGCCTATAATCCAGCTCAATTAGAATGAGATCCTCTCAAACACTTCCATACATATTCCAAAAGAAACATTTTTATTAATAACTTTTTTAATACACCAGAGCAAAATGTTTTCACTGAAGTGCTTCCACTTTAATTTTTAAATTATCCATATTGTAATGCTGCAAATAATTTTCCTTGGAAGCCACTTTGGGGTATTACTCTCTGGACATAATCCTGGTGTCACAAAAGGTATGTATGAGTATTTGACTCTTAATAATGTTACTGAAAAACACAACATTCTATTCATTACCTGAAGCCAGTAATTGGAGCACTTGGAAAGAAACTGCTTTTGAAAACATGAGACAAATTGTACTAGCAGCTATGGTCTGACTCCCAAGATTTCCTGCATTGGAAGCTTGGTCCCCAGTGTGGAGACATGCAGAGGAGATGGCACCATTAAAGACACACAGCCTGGAGAAGTCACAGGAGGTGTTGCCTTAGGAAAGGAATGACTCAGAGCTCAAGGGGCCTCCGTTAGTTCTCCAGAGGGTGTTATACTTAAAAAGAACAAGATTCTGGCTTCCTCTCTTACCATGTTATCTCTTCCTTCTCAGGTCCCTCCCATCACCGTAATGCCATGAGTCTTCCCCAGAGCAAGCCACACTGACTAACCCTATACCACTGAACCTGCAATATGCAGACTCAGACATTTCACCAGAGGATTTCATTGGTAATGGAAGAATACAGGAAATTATAGACTGAGGAGTTGGGTCATTGCTCTATCTGAAAAAAGAAAGGTGTTCTGGAACTGTGTAACAGGTAGAGGTGGGACAAGTTTGGAGAAGCAGGTTGGAAAAAGACTAGAGTGCTGGAAGAGCACGAGCACAGCTGGCTCTGGTGAGGATTGAGAAGAAGACCTGGATAGTCTCATGTGCAAATATTCCACTGAAAATTGGAGTAAAGGTCATCTTTGCTACACTGTTGAAGAGAACTTGGTACCCTGTACCCCATTCTAGAGCAGTAAGGAAGGCCTAATCTAAGAATGACAGTGGAAAAAATTTTAAAGCAGTACACGTCTCCAGCATTTGTATTACTGGCTGCTTTCAGATTTACAATGGATCTTGGGAGCAAATGGAAATAGAGCGGAAAGATTTTGAAAATGTGCAGTCAAACAGGAAGAGTGAGCAGGCCTGCAACAGTCCAGTTGAGCAGTTGGCTTGCTAGCTGAGATTAGCAAGGATAAAAGGTTAGCCAGCTGCCGTGCAGGACAATAAGAGGCCCAGAGGGCATCTCAGGAATTCTGAGGCTGCCTGTCCTTACTGAGGGAAGCACGGCCTTGGCCTCGGGAAAGGCCCTGGGCACCTCCCTGTGTTTAGTGCAGATGGACACCTTGGATTGTGGTTTCTTTGGCCGTGGTTCAACCAGGCCCAGATACTGGTCCTTGCCAGCAGAAGACCTTTGTAGCATCCACCTGTGCTGGTTCTGTAGATATGCAGAGTACGGCAGCAGCTTGCAAAGGAAATGACAGATTGCGAAGGACAGCTGAGGAAGGCAGACGGAAGTTGGCCACAGGGTCAGAGCCCTACAGTACAGGTTGTACACAACACTTGGTGGAGCCAGGGAGTGGAGCACTAACAGAGACCCTAGAAAGCTAGAAGAATCAACAGCAAACATCGCCCAACTGTGAAGCCTGCATACGTGAGTGTGTCACCCCAGAAACCAACCATCTTTTCTCTAGTGAGAAGAAAATTCAGAAGGATTAAAACTAGAGGGAAATCACTTATTCCTCATCTGCTTTATTTTTTTTGATGTTACTAGTTAATATACCCCCAGAAGTAAAATTATGAACCTTGGGACTGCTACACAAAAGACATGCTACTTAGTTACGGATCATTGGCTGCATATAGTAGAATACGTCTCTCAGTACCTTCATGAGATTATGCTTTCTGCCATAATAAGGCTGAGAGAAGATAGCTACTTTTATTGGTATAGTAGCTCAATAGTGTCAGGATTGGCATTTATGACTTTTTTGCCTTTCCTTCATGCTGCTGACAGCAGTGTCCTTATTATAATGTATCAATACATTGTTTATTATATAGGTATTTTAAAAGGAGGAAAGAAGAATGTTATTGGATAGATAATTAATAGTTCTCAGCAAAGATCTGAGTTTTTTCAGGGGGAGAGGGGTGAACTCAAGGCTTCCTACTCAGCTATATGCTTAGCCCTTTTATTTTTTGAGACAGGGTCTCCCTAGACTGCTAAATTGCCCATGTTGGGTTTGAATTTGTGATCCTCCTGCCTCAGGCACTGAGAGTGCTGGGATTATACATGCAACCACAGTGGTTGATCTAGATTTTAAGAATGTTCGACAAAGAAATAGAACAAGTTCACGCTACCTTAAATTGTTCCCAAGTGATGAAAACAATCTTCAGAATTTTTCCAGCCTTCAAAAACCTTCTAAATATAATTGTTGGCATTATAATTCCTATTATATAGAGCTACTACTTCACAGGCCTTGTCAACTTCATAGCAACTTTACTCATTAGGCAGAGAAAATACTTACCTGGTGAGAAAAGAGTAGCAGTCAGTGCTGCCCCCTGTCCAGGCCTCTCCAGCCTTTAGTACTGTACTTCAGTGTTTATTTCTTGTGCTGAAAATGTCACTTTCCTTTCTCCGAAACCAGAGAAGCTGCGTGCCTGAGTGGTTAGGACAAGTTGGAAATGCCTAAGAACTGACAACCTCCCTCTCTAGTAGCCTGGGCAGCAGATGCCTTAGATGTGCAGCCTCTGTTCATGTAACTTTGACACCATTTCCCAGAGTTTCCTCAGTGGTACCTGCCTTGATCTCATACCCTTTATTGGCTGCTTTACCCCCTTCCACTGTTGTTTTCTGCACTTTTAGCCTCAGGCTCCTGGTGGGCCTTTTCACGGGGTTATCTCTCCCAATGTCTCCCCCTTTGCTAAAGTGCTCAGTTCCATGTGGAGGCACATGGTTCAAGTCAGGCCAGTTTAAATCCTTCTCAGGGAATATTGTATAATCTGAAATAGGGAGGAAAGAAGCTCTTTGTCTTTTGTTTGTGAATCATTCTATATCCAGTGGAATAGCAAAAGTAGAAACTTAAAAACATTTGCAGAATACTGTATTTAAGGAACTAACTCCTCAGATTTTCTTTGCTACCAGTCCGTGTTGGTCATCAGCCATAAATTTAAAGACATCTATGAAACTCTGTTGTTAGTGGATGTCATAGCGTCATAACATCATCAGTAGTTAAGAGTGCGGACTCAGGAGCCAGGCTGCTTGACACTTCAACTCTGGTGCTTGCCAGCTGTTGCTAATAGTTACATCTCTTGTCTCTTAGTTCTATCTGCATTCTTTTCATCTTTCCACTGCACCATGGAGTACTAGCATCCTACAACACTACCTCCTTTTACTCTCCTGATGGCACAAGACTAGTCATACTTCTTGCTCAACATTAACACCAATGTAAATTTCAATACTATTAGATCACAGTACTTTTCTTTTGTTCCTTCAGCCCTGTTAGTACTTTTGGGTTCTTTTGCTATCATGAATTGTGAAGGACCTTGTGTTTGCCAGATAGGTGCTGTGCCTCTGAGCTGCATCCCTGGCTCCTGTACTTTTGTAATTATTTCCTAAATAATCAAGGTGATAGCAGTCTACCTGAAATATTAAACAAGTTTTGTTTTCTTATTGAACACTAACAATGGCCTTTGGCAAATAATTATTGTTACTGCTATAAAACAAATTGTATTACAAAGATTAAATGAATTAATATAGAGCACTTAAAATTGTACAAAGGAAAAATCATTTTTGTTAAATGATTGTGTATCATACTCTATTTTAAAATATACATGGCCTGCGCCATAATGTTTATACAATCTAGTTTTTCTCCACACATTACTTTCTGTGCAATCTGCCCCCAGGTTCACCTTGTCATGACAGTTTAGTACTATCATTTCTCTACCTATCTCCTCTTGGACCCACCTTCTCCTCTCTTCTGTCATAAATTAGCATGTGAGCTTTGCAATATCTCTTACTTCAAACATAACATATTTGGGAGATGCTATAGTTGTGAGGTTATGCACCGGTAGTGGAAGACAATAGGTGATGTTAGACTCTGAAGATGAATCCAGAATCTTAAGGGGGAGAATGTCTTAAGAAATACAGGTCTCTTAATTTTGTCCAAATTAAGATTAAATCTATATGGAATTTTTCATTAGCTTCTTTGTTGGATTTTGAAAATAAACTTGTTTCTGATCTCATATTTAGCCATCTTAGGCTTAAGGGTTAGTTAACTACATTTCCAAAATCTCTGAGATTAAAAATCCCCAAATAGGGCCACAGGGTTAGCTCACTGGTTCTGGCGCCTGCCTCGCAAGTGTAAGGTCCTGAGTTCAATCCCTGGTAACCACATACAATGCTGGGCGTGGAGACTCACGCCCACCAGCAATCAATACCACATACCACAGTGCCGGGCGTGGTGTCTCACGCCTGTCATCCCAGCACTTGGGAGGCAGAGACAGGAGGATTGCTGAGTTCGAGGCTTGCTTGGGCTACATAGTGAGCTCAGAGCCTGCCTGAACTACAAAGTGAGACCTTGTCTCAAAAAAAAAAGCCCAAATAAATCATGAAAATGAGACTGGCCTAGAGTCTGCTGAATAGGCAGATTTTTGCCATGTTTATACAAGGTTTGGATCAGAATTGCTTACAGGAATTGCTAGGAAGTTAGTATTTTCAACAAGATTGCTTTTTCAATTTTTTATTGTTTCTAAAATTACAGCTGCATTGGATACAGAGTACTTTTTTCTTTAAATATATCACCTTTGAATATTTTCAATTTTAATTACCAAATTTAAAATAATTGGTTTGATATAAGAACATAGTATCAATGTACCCAATTTTACTTTAACTTGAAACACCTACAAAAAGTAGACAGTTTTTTTCAAAAGTATTTATAAAATAATTATTTCTCAATTTTGTAAAAGTAAGATTCTCAGCTGAGTATGAGCCAACCCAACAGTTTCAGTACAAGAGTCCTGGACACTAAATTTTCTAAAAGTAGTTACACTCACTTCCTCGCAAATATACCCCTATTTTTATACTGTATTCTGCAGGTCTCATTGTTCAAGTCTCGGTTGTCCTTGTGCAGTTTGAATGCAGTGTTCTAAAAAGGTAGAAAGAAAGACAAGTCACTGTGTCTTTTAAAAAGCAGCTTTATTGAGGTGTAATTTCACCCACTGCAAGTGTATAGCTTAATGAGTTTTAGTAAATTTATACAGTTGTATTGGTTTAGGCAAAGAATATGAATAAAAGCAAGATCACACAGGTAATATAAAGAATCATCAACTGGGATCTCATCTTATTAAAAAGCTTTTGCACAGCAAAAGAAACCACCGGCAGAGTGAAGAGAAAACTCACAGTGTGGGAAAAATGTTTTGCCAGCTGTTTCTCAAAGGACTAATATCTAAAATATATAAAGAACTTAAAAAATCATAGCCTTCCAAATTTAAAGAGCCCCCAATCCAAAAATGGGCATCTGAAATGAACACTTTTCAAATGAAGAAGTAGAAACTGCAAATAAATCTAAGAAAAAAAATCACTGGTCATTTGAAATGTAAATTAAAACAACACAGATTCCATCTCACTCCAGAAAGAAATCAACTACCAAAAACACTGGGAGAGCTGTGAGGAAAAAGTAATTTTTCTCCACCTCTGATGGGAGTATAGACTAGTGTAACCACTGTGCAAATCACTGTGGAGAGTCCTTGAAAAACTAAAAGGAGAGACTCCAATTAACCCATGTATTCCTCTTTCTGGTATCTCTGGGGATTTAGCTCAAGTGGTACTGCACCTACCCTTAGAAGCACAGGGCAGGAATTCAATCCCCTGTAACACCAACAAATTAAAAAAAATATAAAAGCATTGAACCACAGCAATATAGGCACACTCATGTTCACAGAGGCAGTTTGTAAAAACTAAATCTTTGAAACAGCCCAAATGCCCATCAACTGATGAAAGAAGATGTATTTTTTTTCATACAATGGCGTACTACTCTGCCATAAAGGATAAACTTGAAACATTTCTAGTTAAATGGATGCAGCTTGAGACCAGACTCATTTAAGTGAGATAAATCAGACACACCTGTTTAAATACTGCATTGTTTCTCTGTTGTGAGAAACCAAAAGTGGAAATAAGAACCAGATATCTAACAAATATGGAGAAATGGGATGAAAATGTTCAAATGAGAAGGGGAACAGGGAGGGGGAGGGAAAAAGGACAGATGGGATAAGAAAAAAGAAGAAAAAAATGGTAACAGCTTTTGTAAATAGAGGTGCTAAAGGATTGAAAGCAGGGGAGGAAAATGGGGAAAAAACAGCAAGATATATCATGTACAGGTACAAATTCCTTATGATGAATGTTATTATGTATATCTAAAATGTAACAAAAAGCACTTTGCTTCAAAGAAAATTCATACAGTTGTATAACCACCACCACAATTTAGTTTTAAACCATTTTTGCCTCTCTGCAGTTAGCCCTCATTACTACATACAGCCTGGGGGGACAGATGCCACTCTTCTTTTTCTGTTTTGGTCTTTTGAGACAAAGACTTAGTATGCAATCTTGGCTGGCCTTGAACTTGTAGTGGTCCTCCTGCCTAAGCCTCCTGGGTGTTGGGATTCTAGGTATTCATCACCGTACTCAGCTTACCTGCTTTTTGCTTGTATATACTGTTTGCCTTTTCTAGTAATGTCATTTAAAGGAATCATATAGTATGTTGGTTTTTGTGCGTGCCTCTAACTCACGGTGATCCTCTTGCTTCAACCTCGAGTGCTGGGATTACTGGCACACACCACCACACTGGCTTCATTTCTTTAACTTGTATTTCTAGTTCTTAAAAAATATATCATTGAACTATATCTCTGAAGTGGATTTCTGGAGCAAACATACGGTTAAGTCTCAATTAGCAATCTCCTCACAAGTGGATATGCATATCTAATAATATTTTAGCACACACATTTTTCCTTTCATTAATTAATTAATTAATTATGTTCCATTGAGATAGGGTCTTGTGATGTAGTTTAGGCTAGTTTTGAACTCACTGTGTAGCTCAGGCTGCCCAGAAACACACTGTGCTTCTCCTTCCTCAGCTTTCCGAATCCAACACGTGTGTCCCACCATGTCCAGCTCTCACTGCCTTTAAAACAATTTGAAAATATTAAAGGACAATCCAAGATTTATCTTGGAAAAACTGGGAGAAGTAATGGTTTTCAGTTTTTCACGTTATGCAACTTAAAACAATATTTTATATCCTACTATATATAAAGTCTACTTAATTTTGACTAATCATAAATTAGTCAAAATTACTAATCATATAAATTAATGAAATTTCAATAATGAGGATTATTATGTTTTGCTTGCCAGAAAAATAACTTAAAAATGTAAATGTTATTCTTTTTCATCAGTATTTTCCAGTGTGGTTTGATCACTACAGATTTTGAAAAGTCCAGATTTTTAGGAAAACTGACAAAAAAGACCAGAATTCAATAATAAGCACAACAAATTCACTTGCAAGCCATTCTGGTTGACATCTCTGTAGATAAGTTTATTTTTGAAAGCCTTTCCTAGTACATATAGGATAGGGTACTGCTTCCCTCTTAGTTTTTTGCTATAACATGTTTTAGAATTTGTGAGATGTTCAACTCAAGCAAAGCTGGGTAAATAAAGTGATATAATGATACCATTTTAGGGGAAAAAGCTGTGAAGATCATTCTAATGAGAAGTAAAATCTCAGAAATACTGTGCAATTCAGTTTGGTTTACATAGCTTACGCTTGGGCAGCTATCAACTCTTCAAATACTATTCTAAACTAGTTTGCAGATGTGTGTGTGTGTGTGTGTGTGTGTGTGTGTGTGTGTGGCACTGGGAACTGAATTCAGAGGGACTCTATCACTGAGCTACATTTCTAGCCCTTTTTATTTTGTATAGGGTCTTGCTAAGTTTCCCAGGGAGATCCTCCTGCCTCAGTCTCCAGACTAGCTGGGATTACAAGTGTGTGCCGCTATGCCAGATAACTGGTATTCCTAAAAGCACAGGGTTTCCTAGGACACAGTTATTTATCTCTTTAAATTTAATTATAACCACCTGATTGCATAACAGTAAATAATAAAATATTTCCACAAATTACGATCACATATTTCCAGACCTCTAGAATTATACAATTTAAGAGACCAATGGCATTTTACGGATTATTCCTTATCTTCAGTTTATAGTTTGTTAAAGGCCTAGAAATGCTAGGTGACCTGTTCTAAATCACAAACCCCTGTTGAGTTTTTAATCTAGACTTAAATTGTAAACATAAACATATTCCTCTTTACCATCTTTTAGAAAGATGCATTCCATCTGGGAACGGTGGTAAACACTTATAGTCCCAGCTACTCAGGACGCTGAGGCATGAAAATAATAAATTGGAGGGCAGCCTAAGTAACCCAGTAAGACTCTGCCTCAAAATTTAAAACAGTAAAAAGGCAGGGGACATAGCCCAGTGGTAGAACTCTCCTAGCAAGTTGTTGGATATTAGGCTTTCAGAATACGAAATTTGGGTCAAGAAGAAGAGGGGCACACATGTCAAAATTCCACCCATGACATGTAAATAACTTCTACTCTTAGCTTGCTCTATGGTCCTTTGTCTCTCCTGAATATATCAGCTGAGAAGAGATTAAAACACATACTTGTGATCTCAGCACTCTGGGAGGCTGAGGCAGTAGGATGGCAAATTCAAATTTAGGCTAGGCAACCTAACAACTGGGACCCTGACTCAGAGAGACAGATGGACAGATGGGGTTGGGATGTAGCTCAAAGTGAATCTCCTGCGTCTAATCCTCAGTACCACAAATAAACAAAAACCTTTTGAAAATGGAATACTTAGCAAATCAACTGCTAGAACCAGTGACAGTGCTCGCTTTGGCAGCACATATGCTAGAACCAGTGACAGAACAGAAAGGCCTAACGATCATGATTCTTGTACATTAGAAGTCCTCTGATAAGGATTTCAGTTAGTAGCTTTGATTTGGCATTGGCTTGTTAAGACATTCACTATTTTCATTATAGTGACCCAAAAAGCAGCTTGTAAATCTGGTTTTTTAAATTATATGAAAGCAAAATTCCCAAAATGAAGTAAAACTTAGTGCATATCAAAAATTTGTAGTGAGAATATGTTTGTAAATAAGGGACTCAATCTATTACTATCCTCCTTGGACTACAACCTCGGAATCAGAAAACAAACACAATGAACAATTTCTGACTTGTGAGTGTGATCTCATTTACCCCACATCCCAGACACTGCCACTGCATGTGGAAATCTAATTACTTCACTATCCTTCACACTTTTCAGTGGCTCCTTTGTTTATCCCTATAGGACAAGAACTAGGTTTCTTTGTAAGTTATCAAACTTTGACAGTATAGATTTGTATAGTTAGTCTAACAGTATGTTTGTAAACTTACACTATTGAATTTATGGTTGATTCCCAGATTAATCAGGTTCTCTCAAAGGCTTTCTGCTTACCCCTCCCCTTAATAGTTCCTTTTTTTTTGAGACAATCTCACTTGGTAGTTCAGGCTGGCGCTGAGCTCACTATGTAGCCCAGGCAAGCCTTGAACTCAGCAATCCTTGCCTCTGCCTCCGGAGTCAGGGGATTACAGGCCTGAGCCATCAAACCCAACAAACACTGTGATGTGTGATACTGATTGCTGGTGGGTGTGAGTTACCACACCCAGTATTGTATGTGGTTACCGAGAATCAAACCAGGGACCTTGAGCTTGCTAGGGAGGCCTGGAACCACTGAGCTAAATCTCTGGCCCCATATTCCCATTTTAACTTGACTCAAATGCTACCTTCCTAGGTTTACCTTACTTCCTCATACACTGATGACTGATTTTGCCTTACATTCTTATTACTGAACAGTTTTAACAATATTGTGTGACACTGCTCTTTTCTATTTTTGTCTCCCTCTACACTGCAAATTCTTTGAAAACAAAGACCGTGACATGTGACATTTTACCTTTATATTTCTCCTGTATACATGAAAGATTCCATAAACTCTATGTCCACTTTAAATAAGCACAATTTATTTTATGTTGTAATTGTTTTCTAAAGAACGTTCCAAAAATATAAAATTTTAAACTGTATTTTAAAAGTGTAACATATTAGTGATCTAACTTTCAGCGTTATTTGAAGGTACCAGGATTTCATTTTGTTCACTTGGATTTTGTGTGCTCTTACAGGACATCTGCAACTGTGATTTCGTACCTATAGAATCTTCAGGCAGCCACAGTATGTTATAAACACAGGATGTTATAAACTAAAGATTATGATTAATTTTAGGATCCTAAAACAAGAACATACAAGTTTCCTTTTTGAACATAGATCATTTTTAACGATTTTAAGTGTACAATTCACTGGCATTAACCAAACTTAACAATCACTATCCATTTTACAGTTTTTTCCATTTTAAAATCTAATTTTTATTAGTATACTTAGTAATCCCGATATAAACCACAAAGGAGTACAGTTTCACACCAGCAAGCACACTTACTGAACAAATATTTAAAATGTTTTGAAACCGTCAGAGCAACACACAGGCCAATAGGCGGAGGCGGGTGGGGGGGGGCGTTCGAAACTAAATACAACATAGAGCAGCTCGGATGTCAACCGGAGTCCTCCTACCTTGGGAAAGGCAGCTCGGGACGCCGCGGGGAGGCGGAAAGGTAGTGACTTTGGTGCGCTCTCCTTAGACCCTGACGCGGAGGTTCCTAACTCGGACTAGGCAAGATCTGAAAAAAGTTGCTCTAGGCCGGTAGGTGAATAGAGAGACTTGCGGGCGAGGTGGGTCCGTCCATTGCTTTCATGGGGTCGTTTTAATGTCCACCCAAAACAGAATCCGCACACGCAGCCGGGATCCCACCTCCGGGGCGGGTACCGGAGCGCAGACCCGCGGGCCCGCGACCTCCGCAGCGCCCCGCAGCACAGAGGCCCCGCCGCCAGGGGAGGGCGTGGCCGCAGAGCGCGGCGGCTCCTCCCCTCCCCTCTCCGCGGGGGCGCCAGACAAAGTGGGGGGCTCCCTGGGCGTGAAGCCCGAAGGGCACAACCCCCTCGCGCACGCCCTCTCCACTTCCCCGCGCATCCCGAGCGGGCTCTGGCCGACCTCGGCCACCGTAGGAAGAGCTGGGCGAACCGGCGGCAGAGACTCCTCAGGCTCCCCGCTTAACTCTGAAGGGCGCAGGGCAGACCGCGCGGAGCCGCACGGCCCTGAGACTATATTTCCCAGGAGACAGCGCCGCAGAGCCCGACTGCAACACGAGAGACAGGCTCTAAATGATGGCTGGAGAGGGGCAGGACAGGCATCTTCCGTTACCTTAGCGAAAGCAAAGCCGGTAGCCACCGTCAACCCCTGGAGAACAACCCCTAAAAGTCCCGTTTAGTATTTTTAAACCTGGCGGGGCTTTCCATCTTAGGTTAACCACACCCATTATTTACGACTCGCGCCAATCAGCGCCAGGCCCGCCATTTTTCAAACCCTCTTTCCGCCACCAATCAGGATCGAGCAGTACATTCCTCTCCTGACCGGTTCTAACGGGTCTGGGAGTTAACGACCTGGGGGACCCACCGAACCTGCTAGGTTGGGGCTTGGAAGGCGGGTCTAGTAAAAGACTGACCAATCGAAAGCCGATAGAGAGAGGGGGCGGGGTATACCCGGGTTTGAATAATTTTAAAAGCCAATCTGAGAGCAAGGGGTGTGGCTTGTGGCCGGGTTTGTCAAGTTGCAGTGGCGCGGAGAACTCTGCAAAACAAGAGGCTGAGGATTGCGTTAGCGGTAAACCAGTTCACGCCGGAGCTCTAGAAAGGAAGCGTCTTAGTCGGACTCGGCCGATCTGCGGGACTGAGGAGAAGCTCGCACCAGGCAAGAATCTCCTCAGATTCGCCCGGGTTTTCGAGGTTGCGCTTCTCCCTTCCCCCATTGCTCACAGCCATCCTTTGGGTTTCGGCATTACGGCTCCAAGGGTCCTGACGGGCGGGATTTGGGGTACGGCGGTGAGGCCGGGGCTGCGGAGGGCGAGGAACCTGGGCTCGGCCGGCTGCTTTTCTGACTGGCGACGGCGGAATCAGGCAGCCTCTGTCAGGAAGGGACCCAGGGCGCCGGTGGCGGCGGCCACGGGGCCTCGGCGTGTGGCGACGTTGGCGGGCTGCGGGGCGGCGGGGCTGCGGCCGCTCTCGCGCAAACCGCCCCTCTCCGCAGGCCGCACCGCCATGGGCAAGGGAGACCCCAACAAGCCGCGGGGCAAGATGTCCTCGTACGCCTTCTTCGTGCAGACCTGCCGCGAGGAGCACAAGAAGAAGCATCCCGACTCTTCGGTGAACTTCGCCGAGTTTTCCAAGAAGTGCTCGGAGAGATGGAAGGTGAGCGGGGAGGCCGCGGAGCTCGCGGGGCTTTCAGGTGTTGGGGCGGGTGGCTTGGAGTCGGTCCTCTTCAGTCGAAAGGGTGTGGGGTGTTCAGGCTTTTTCCTAGGTCTGCGAACGCACGGCGCTGTCGACTACGGTGGTGTGGTCCTTCATGACGTACTTTATCTGTTTTGGATGGCTGTAGGTTGTAGTTTTGCTGCGTTTTTAGCGCCTTATTTTATGCCCATAGACAATGTCTGCAAAGGAAAAGTCGAAGTTTGAAGATATGGCGAAGAGTGATAAAGCTCGCTATGACAGGGAGATGAAAAATTACGTTCCTCCTAAGAGTGGTGAGAAAAAAGGCAAAAAGAAAGACCCTAATGCACCTAAAAGACCACCGTAAGTTTACTTTAAAAATTAACCAAATTGCCTTCTTAGATTTTTGTTTTTCCCTTTTGGTTTATTAACTGTTGCTTCCTTTCAGATCTGCCTTCTTCCTGTTTTGCTCTGAACATCGCCCAAAGATCAAAAGTGAACACCCAGGGCTGTCCATTGGAGATACTGCAAAAAAATTGGGTGAAATGTGGTCTGAACAGTCAGCCAAAGATAAACAACCATATGAACAAAAAGCAGCTAAGCTAAAGGAGAAATATGAAAAGGTATATTTACTTTTTTAAAAATCAGATTCATACTTCCTGAAGGGCTTCACAAGTAGAGGGAAATATATTTTTATTAGCTTTACAAGAAATGTGAGATGTGCGTGAATAGATGACTGAGTCATGAAAGTATTGATACTGATCTAATGCAGCTCTCATCATTTTATCCTCATTAGCTTTCTAAAACCTAAAATGTTCTCAAAACTGAGGAAGATCCTGAATACCTTTTTAGACAGCTGTCAGGTATTGGTCAATAATTGTAGGTTGTTTACAACCAGGTGGTTTTCACAGTTGAGTAAGGACACCGGATGCAAATTTTATTATTTTGATAATATTTCAGGATATTGCTGCATACCGTGCCAAGGGCAAAAGTGAAGCAGGAAAGAAGGGTCCTGGTAGGCCAACAGGCTCAAAGAAGAAGAGTGAACCAGAAGATGAGGAGGAGGAGGAAGAGGAAGAAGAGGAGGAGGAGGAAGAAGAAGATGAAGATGAAGAATAAATGGTGGTCCTGTAATGGCATGTGGAGTATATGTGTGCTCAGGCAATTGTTTTGCTAAGAATGTGAATTCAAGTGCAGCTCAACATTAGCTTCAGTATAAAAACTGTACAGATTTTTGTATAGCTGATAAAATTCTTTGTAGAAAAAATACTTTTTTAAAAAATTCAGGTTGTAGCTTTTTGAGGGGCTACTACATACAGTTAGATTTTAAAGCTTTTGATGTTGATGTTCCTAAATATTTAATGGTTTCTTTCATGTGTATGGTAGCACAGCAAATTTGCAGGAACTAGTATCAATAATAAGTTTTGGGTTTTTTTTAGAATGTTGCATTTTGTGTTTGTTTTTTAAAAAAATTTGTAATAAAATTATGTATATTATTTCTGTTGTCTTTATTTTAATATGCTAAATTAAGCTTCCCATAAAACACAACAGAAAAGGCCTTGTCAGTTTTTTAAAACTGGTTAATAGTTCTTAAGGCACAGTTGACAGTCTTTGAGGGGAAAAAGAAAACTGAATATATCCATACTCTTTCTAAAAATCACATCTAGAACTTAATGAACTTAAAAATTTGTGTTGCAGCATGATTTTAAGTTTTGTCTTTGACACTTCTGCTCACTTACTAGTTTGATCCTCTGGGTTTTTTTTTAACCTTAATGGTAAATCATAAAAGCAAATAGTTATTTTGAAAAATGTAAAAATCATTAGTAGTAACATTGAATTTTGTGTTTGAAAGCTGCACTAGCTCAAAACATTTTGAATTAATATTTTTTTAAATGGTGAGTAACTAGCCTAAGTATTTGAGATGACTGATATCCCATATCTAGTTTAACTATTTCACTAGGATTAATATTTGTAGAGGGCATTTTAGGAATGCTTGAGGAAGCTAACTTATAATTATTTTTAATTAAGGTTATTAGTGAAAGTTGATCATCTGTAGACTAAATGCTTACAAAAGAAATCCAGGCAAGTTTATCATTAAATGTCCCTATCTTGGTGGCCTATCAGATTTTAAGGTGAGAGTCAAGGTTCATAGCTAACAAGAGCCTTGATTGTCCTATGCCATAGTTGTAGATAGTTTTGTTTTATTGGGTGTTTACATAAGCTCCAGGAACAAAATATACTCAAGATCACATTTAAATGATTGCCGTCCTGATTATATCCTTGTGATGATACATTGGATTTAGGGTTTCCACTGATCACAAAAACTTGCTTCCTGTTAGGTGACTTAAGATCTAATATATTTGGGGTAATGTATTTTTAGATATTTAACCAGGGGAATTCCAGGTCCATGACTACTAAGTGCTAGCTGTATATTTCGATTTCCAATAGGAGTTTAATACCTACTTCATAGTAGTATAATGATTAAATGAAAGTGTGATAATGTACTTAAAATAGTACTTAATGCATACAAGAAGATATTAGAAGTTGTTAAAATTGAAATCTTAATATAAATTAGGTCCATGAGAAGGTAGCCTTAGTGGGGTCCTTGTCTTTTGGCAGTCTTGAGTTTTGTTCTGTAATGTTTTAAGTTGGTAAGTTAACACCTATTTGAAATCAAGTGCTGCTCTTTAGGATTTGAGATGGACGCTTCTTGCTCACGTTTTATGTAAGGTTTCTAAGTTCCTCTGAAAAAACTAAATAGCAAGTTGTCAGCAGTTGACTAGTGACATCCATGGGAAGACACATTGGAAAGCAATGACACAACAGTAATTGGTCCTCTCCCAGACCAGCTAGGACTTGGAGCTATGAGAAATAATGAGAAATTCTTTTTAAAAATAGTTCCTAACCTTAAGGTACACAAACTGTCATTCTTTCAGATTTACTCTATTCTGATAGCCCCAGAAATACAATAATTTATCCTCTGTAGAAAGATGTAAGCATAATTGTAAATTAACTTAATCTCATCATTTTAGATTAATATAACACAAGTATTGAAATAACTACCTGTGTAGTATCAATGAGTAGATCATAGTTTAGCTCAGTAAAGAACCTTTTGTTTTGAGACAGGGTCTCACTTTGTAGTTTAGGCTCACTATGTTACCCAGGCAAGCCTCCAACTCTGCAGTCCTCTACCTCTGGCTCCTGAGTGCTGGGATTATAGGTGTGAGCCACCATGCCTGGCAAGAATTTATTTTTTTAAGAACAGTGTTTCTGTGACTATCCTTATGTAGGACTTTACATAAATAATTCCCAAGCTTTTTAGTCTTTTTTTACTCTATACCCTAAAAAGTGGCTTTTATTCTTACTATAACAAAGAGCCATTTTTAATAGGTGGGGCCTTCTACATAAAGGCAAATACCCTTTGTAACATTTTTCTCTCATTTTGAATTTATGGCAGATAGCTCATTTTTACGTAGGCAAATGTATTAGTTCTTTCATGGGTTTGAGAGGCCTTTCCTATTCAAAGCTTTTAAAAATAATTGTTGATTTCTTTTAAGTTTCTATTAAGAATATTTGCTCCTTCTGGAATTTATTTTGGTCAGGGACTGAGGTAAAAGCTCAGGTTTCCAAAAATCAGTCATTAGTTTTTTAATTTATAAAACCACAGCACAGATAGAATATTGCAAGTTTCCATATATATCAAAAGCATATACTATAGACTTGTTCAGTCGAGGTCTCTATGCTTTCAAATATTTGGCCTTTATGAACTATAGTTAATCATAAGTATCTTAGAATCTGCAAATACAGCATTATCTTCAATGTACTATATAATCACTAAAAGTGTTCTATAAATCACTGATGCTTTTATTTCTTGGGAAATAGCTATTCTACCACTGCCTAATACCTAGTCCTTCTGAAATGAACACCTCTATAAATAAGCCATTTTGGAGTAGTTCTTCATGAAATTCCTAAGGGACAATGACAGCCTTTTTAGAGAAGGGTAAGACTTACTGACAGGAAATGCAAAGACCGATGGAGGTTAGACAGAAAACTTGAATGTGGCAAAATGAGCATCCAAGAAATTTCACTGAGTGCAGTGAAATTTATTTTTGTGTGCTGCCATAGCCTGGTATCAGGCACTTCTGTGTATAGTTTGTAAACATAAATAGGACAAAAGGAAGAGCTATTATTCACTCTTGTTGGATAGAGAAGTACAGTAGGTCTGCGTATGATTCTCAATCTCTCAAATCTTCAAGTGGAATCAAATCTAGATTTTTAAAAATGTGGCATTTGAATTTTTTTGCATATTCAGTAAACTTTATTGGCACATTATATACACAGCTCACAATCACACATGACATTTGAATTTTAAATAGTGGCAATGAACTTAAATTTGGGGGTCAAATTATGTCTAGGTCACATTCAGCAGTTGGCCCCTTGTATAAGTAGTGTTCTTAATTACTGTGGCGAAGAGAAGGCTGAGGCTTCAGTGGACCTTGGCTGTGCCAGGCATTACTGAGTGCCTTCATCCTTGGTAAACCACGTCCATCGTGTGCTGTCTTAGAAGCACAACAGACTCACATTCAGGGGGCAGGAAAATGACGAGCACAGCTAACATCGAATTTTAAAACTGGAAATGTCTCAATTTATCTGTCCTGGTCTCTTCATTAACAAGTAACAATCACTTTGGAGAAAGTGCTAGGTCAGGAAAGAGACAGTAAATTAATATAATTTTATGTCTGCATTCTTCGATTTCCCAAAAGAAAAATTAGATAGCTTATACAAAGAAAACATTAAAATCTAGACAGGGAAAAGATGATGAAAATGAAGTGAGCTTGCTTAGACTTGAGAAAAAGGGGCTCTGTTTCTTATTGGTTTGGTGATATCAGACAAGTCATGTTAACATGTTTCCTCATCAGTAAATTAGTATATTTAAGATACCACTCAGCAAGAAATAGAACATGCTCAGTAAATACTAGCTAAATTATACATGCCTCTGTGTATGTGTGTACAAACAGATACTATGAAAGTATCAGATTTCAGTTCTGAGATTCTATTAAAAAATACATGGAGGACCGGAGGGTTAGCTCAGTGGTTCTGGCGCCTGCCCCACAAGCGCAAGGTCCTGAGTTCGATCCCCGGTAACCACATACAATGCTGGGTGTGGAGACTCACGCCCACCAACAATACCGCATACCACAGTGCTGGGCGTGGTGGCTCACGTCTATAATCCCAGCACTCAGGAGGCAGAGACAGGAGGATTGCTGAGTTCAAGGCTTGTCTGGGCTACATAGTGAGCTCAGAGCCAGCCTGAACTACAAAGCGAGACCCTGTCTCAACAAACAAAAACAAAAACATGGAAAACACATTCTTCAGGGAGTTTTCCTAGCACCAAATAGATGAATCTCCCCATGGGAACTTGGGATGTCAAGGACAGGAGTTAGGTCTTCAAACCCAATATTGAAGTTGTGAACGTAGCCAAGTTATTTAACTTCTATTGTTTGAACATGAAATATACTATTTTTTATACTTATAAAAAATTCTTTAGGAATTACCTTTTCCATATTATTAAGACTTGCTTATAACTAACTGTTCATTCAAGTTCACCAGTGAGTGACATTTCACTATTTCCCCGTTGGTGCACATTTAAAGAGTTCTTGGATTTTTTTGCTATTGCAAATCACAGTGCTACAAAAATTCTGTGTAAGCCTCCTGATAGTCAAGTGAGCTCACCCCTGCAACCTGCATCTCACAGTCCCAAGCTCCCACTTTACTCATTCACCTTAGCAGTAGCAATAATTTGCCACCTGTTGCACCATGGTTAAGAACATTCTGAGTAAACAGACATGGTAAGCCTCGGGTTCACCTCCTGCATTCAGTCTGCTGTGCCTATTTCCTGTCTCCTGAAAACAGTTGCCCCATCTATTCTCTCCAGGTTTACTTGAATTGTTTAGGACAGGAGCGTGATGTGACCCCAGCACCAGTTAGTGTAATAGCCAGACATTTTCTGGCGAGTTTTAGTTTAGTTTTGGAGACTATTTGCCCATATTCAAGGTCAATTAGGGGACATGATCTTAGACATCCTTCACGATGGCCTTCCTATCTAAGGGTTGAATTAGGTCTAAAGGTTGAATGCGAAAACTACATTCTGCATTATAACTACACAAGAGTGGAATTAAGCCACTAAAAACTACATTCTGCATGTTTTGTGAATGGCATGAAGTAGAGATAAGTTTATCTTACAGTAATCATTTCACCTCCAGTTTAACTTCTAAGCTTTATTTCTTACTTGTAAACTAGGGGTAATGATAACTGATACATAAAACACATACAAATACAGACAGCATTTATAGAGGCTTGAAGCGTAGCCGACTCACTCTTCTGATTAAAGACAGATTTTTAAGACTTTCAAACCAGATAATAATAGTTAACATTTATACTACCTTGACTGTGTGCCAGGAACTTTATGTAAGCACTTTATGTATGTTAACTCATTTGATCCTAACAATAACCCTATAAAATAGGCACTGTTATTTATTGAGCAAACTGTGGTACGGAGGTTAAATAACTCATCCAAGGTCACATGACACCTTGCAATGGAACAGGAATTTGAACAGATAGACTTTGGAACCCTCCACATTATTTTACCACTTCAGATGAGCAAACTGTCATTTCCTTACAAAAATTAAGACCACCTCTGTTGCACCTCAGCTCAGATGTAGCCCCCAAGTTTCATTCACTCAAAAAATTGAAATATAGCTGGGTGTGGTGGCTCACACCTGTAATCCCAGCACTTGGGAAGCAGAGACAGGAGGATTGCTGAGTTCGAGGCTTGCCTGGGCTACGTAGTGAGCTCAGGGCCAGCCTGAACTACAAAGCGAGACCCTGTCTCAAAAAAAAAAGAATTGAAAATATACTCATCTAAACTATGGGCAGTTCAAAAACCTTAAAAATGAGGACTGCAAAGCAATAATCAAATCTAATTTTAAAATAGTTCATCTGTCCATTTTCTTACAGTAGATTATTTCTAATGAATACTTTCATAGTGCTCAATTTTTATTTTGAAGTGTTTTCACATGGAATAATTTTCACGTCTTAACTATTGCTTTAGTAGGTATCTAGCCCTGATCAGGTTCCTGTTACATTTTCCACTAAATTATATGTGGTTTGTTTTGAATTACATTCTCTGTAGAAATGTATTTTAAGATTTCTGTGAGCACTGGTCATGGTGGTGTATGTCTGTAATCCCAGCACTTGGGAGGCTGAGGCAGGAGGATTGCCAGGCGTTTGAGGCCAGCCGGGCTCTATCGTGAATTCATGGCCAGGATAAACTACATATCAAGACTGTCTCACCAGAAAAAAAAAAAAAAACTGTGAGCAACCATCTTAAGTGGTAAGTGAGCCCCCATTCCAGGCGGGTGTTATTGTCACTTTTCAAATTTCTTAGCCTGCCACTACAGTTGAAAGGTTTTCACGTCAACACAGCCACTTATTTGTAACCGTGAGCAGCTCTATCTTTTCTTGGGATGGCGTGTCTGGTACCACTTCATGGTGGTAGACTTCCCTTTTCTTTGCTTGGCTCTGCTCATTTGATCTGTTGGGTTGTATAGAATTAATTTTTTTTTTTTGCTTTCACTGGGCAATTATATAGAATAAACTGACAGAAAGATGTATATTGCTGGGATTGTTTATAATTGGATAGGTAGCTTAAAAAATAGTTATACATAAGCAACCAAAAGTACTGTAAGAAGAAAACTTTGTTTCTTTCCTACAGACAAATAAGTTCAGAGTATTCTAGGCACAGTGGAATTCTAACCAGCACTCAAGCACATACTCAACTAATACCTATGGTTTGTAATATTTTAGTCATTCATAGTGGACCTTGTAAATAAAAAAAAAACTTTTAAATTTGCAAATGATTACAAGTATTAAAAAACCCCCATGGATTAAAATACAATATTTTATTTTTCTCACCTAAAAAACAAGCAACCCAGAATTAAGATATACATAAGCTTCTCAAATTTACCCTAATAAAACTGTGAATATTTATACAATTTCTACAGAAACATACAGTGTATCAAAATCTGCATAAATCAAATTTATAAAATGTGTAGAAATGCATAGTGATATTATCAACTTACAAAGCAAGGATATGGGAATTATTTCCAAAGCAGACTACAGTAGAAAATAGTCATTATGGCAGCAGCTTCTGATGTTTTACACGTTTGGTAAAGTTTCTAATTTCAATATATAGAATCATGTTCACAGAATATTTTCTTTTAACAAATTGCACACACGCACACACACACACAAACCCATTTAATTTACCCATAAAATTACATGCACAGTTCATGTGCCATCTTTCTTAGGCCTATGCATAGATAACGAGGTTATAATCACTCAACATGGAAAGTGGTACCTAGGTGTAAAACACACAAGTAATTGAAGTACCAATTGTTTCCTTTTTATAGCTGATTTATTTTGCAATTATATAAGCATATAAATGTATTTTTAAATATCCCTAAAGATGAGTGAACGTTAAAATGGCTGATCACAGATTAGTAGCAAAATACAAATTGACAATTAAAAATTATGAATAAAATTCTGTTGATGTTTAAATTTTACTCTCCAAATTTAATAACTACGTTTGGAAGAAACAAATTGAAGGATTTACTTTTAAACAAATGGAAGTTTTGCTTTTTCTTTTAAAAGCATTAATTAAAAATATTTTTTTCTGGCAGTAATTTGTAAATTCCTTTCATTGTAATGACCACACAATTACAAGATAAGGATGCTTAATTACCATTCCCCACCTTATTACATTTTTTAAGCACTCAATTTAGGTATTTTAATATTTGGGCTAAGAAAGAACTATTTAGAAATTAAAATCAAATTGACTATTTGCAAGATTTGGTTCCTCTATAGTAAATACTATATTAAAGATTTGAATTGAACAAATATTTTCATTGGAAAAATACTAATGTGTTTCCTAAAAAGAAATTAAGAAAAACTAGAGAACCAATATCCAATCTAACAAAAACCAGTTCACATTTGTTAAAGAGCTGTATTATAATAGTCAATTTTTTAACGTTCAGAAATGTGCATGGAATTTGATGAAGATAATAAATGAAATGGCAGTTCACTCTGTGTCATAGGTTGCACGGCTTAGGTTGTAATGCATGAGAGTTTGTAAGGCTTAATTTAATAAGGGCTTGGAAATTCTTACCTTAGGACCAATCTTTGATGTGTTTATGTTGGTGTGTTTCTTTTGGGAGACTCCCTTTGAAGCTTTGATACAGAGAATTATAGTTTTTTTTTTTGGTTTTTTGTTTGTTTTTTAAGGTGACAGATACTAGGGAAAAGTAAATTCCAAATGTTTGTGGACAATTTTTTTTCTGTAGCTGGAAGACTTGCTATCCTAAAAGCTGGTCTGGCAGGTAGCACTGAGAGCCCAGCAGGGCAGGGCATTAATGCCACACAGTCTTCAAACCCTGTGGAATAGACTTGAGATGTTCCATGTTGTCACTTCTTGATCAAGCTATACAATACTCCATACCAAATGGCACTACATAAATCCGTTTCTGAGTGGTATAAGTACTTCCAACACAGGTGACAATTCATTTCATCATCAGCTATAAATTTCATCAAAAGCTCTTGAAAAATATACCAAGAAATGAAAGAGGCACTAAATGTGTTGTTGAAATTCACCTTTCAAAAAAGCAGCATGACTGTGAAGGAAGGCCACCTCGGCTAATAACCTGTGGCAGTGCTTCAAAAAGATGTAAAATTAAATAAAGATACAACAGGTTGATAATCACCAAGATATATATATTACAGTCTGGTTGCTCCAACCTTTTTTCAAGTGTGTTTAAAAAAAAAAAAAATCAAACTGCCTTTCAGACCCCTGAGTGTAATCCCAAAGAAGACAACATGCTTTTAACTCTGATCTAACAACACAGAGTTAAAGGCACAAATTACCAACATCATCTTGAAACAAAACAAAAAGATGTAAACATCTACAAAGTTTAAGGTAAAAGCAGTTTTGTAAACAGTAACTGCATATGATAATGTTATTGTAAAATCACAGTTTATCAATGTCCTTCAAACTGATCGGGAGGTTCCAGGTTGGGAGCTGTACAGAGTTAATAATAATCATTGCAGCAGGTTTCAGGCGGTTTTCAGTCCTGTGTAAGTTTACTTGTCAGTAGGTAGATTACTGGTTCCTTTCTAAACACTATGGATGTTATTCATTTCCCACTTTTGAGTCATTTTACTGGAGTCGCAGTTGGAGATGAACACCTGGTGTAGGACCTCTGAGCGATCTAAACACTTTCCTGAGGGAATATGGGTAAATCTGTGCAGGTTCTAGAAAACAGGAAGGAGAAATAAGTTGCAATTTGGACTCTTTTGACATCACTCTCATTAAAAGTTACTGCACGGCTTTCAAAAGATACAGCTTTCAAGCCTACTGAACAAGCTCGTACCAGCTCATACCTCACCTGCCGTCTTCCCATTTCTCCTTTACTGTCCTAATATGCTGCTGCTACATCAAACTGAATGTATGTAAACCTACGTCCATTTTCTTCCCTTCAGACATACTGCTCTGGTTCCCGCGGTGCCTAATGACAATGCCAGCTCTTCAGCCCTCAGGAAATCATGCACTTTCCCTTGTTCATTCATATTGTACCAGGAGTGGGGGCTGCTTACAGCACTTCCTTCCTGTCTCCGTTTAAGATACCTTAGTTCTCATGATACTTCTTCAAGTATCATGCTGAGGATTCCTCAAAGCAGGGTCCTCAGACTACCTGAGACTGGGTTAATAAGGGCAACACCATTTTTAGAATACGAACAATTCATTGACTTTTTTCACTGGACTGACAATTATGCTGATGGAACGAAAGGAATGATGGGTACAAGTGACGAAGCTTCACCATGAGTCCTCAGTGACATCACACTGCGCCAGTGGAAATGTTCTTCATTACCACATCATTCGGAGTTTAAAAAGCAAATGTTGGCCAGGTGTAGTGGTTATATCTGTGGTATTTTCTTATTGTACAAAGAAATATGCCAACATATGGAAGATCTATATAATTCAGTACACAATATTTTCTGATTGATCAAGATACAGTGTAAAAACTATGAACTGAAACTTCAATCGAAGTGTAAGAGCGACTGATATGTTTTGCTGGGTAAGCAGGACAAAATGTTCACTTATATGTTTTCTTATATTACAGCCCAAATACCTGAAGAAAGTGACGCTGAATTACAGTGGACTTTCAAAGAATAATCACAGTTCTCTGAAAAAGTTATTCAGCTGTCTTTTCCTCTAAGTTTGTTTGGGCTAGATTTTTCATGTATATCAACAAAGTATATCAGATCCATCCCAGGTTAAGTATAAATCCAGCTGCCTTCTATTAACCAGACATGAAAGGGAATTTATAAAATTATAGAATAATGCTGCTTTTCTATGTTTTGGTAGGGAAATATTTTTTTATTAAAATATTATTTACATTCACATTTGATGAGATTATTATTTTTTACATAACAAAATTTTATAAATTTCTCAGAGGTACCTTCTAATTCCAGAAATATTATCAGTAATAAGCTATGTAAGCAAAACCTGTCTGGAGAGATTTTTTTTTTTTTTGAGACAGGGTCTCGCTTTGTAGTTCAGGCTGCCCCTGAGCTCACTATGTAGTCCAGGCAAGCCTCGATCTCAACAATCCTTTTGCTTCTGCTTTCTGAGTGCTGGGATTACAGGTGTGAGCCACCAAGCCAGTATTGTTGTATGTGGTTACCGGGGATCGAACCAGGGACCTTGTGCTTGCTAGGCAGGCACTGGAATCACTGAGGTAAATCTCCAGCCCTGTCTGGAGAATTTTAATAATTTTAAAGAATGTAACTGGGTATGATGGTGCACACCTATAATCTCAGCATTCAGGAGGTTGAGGCAAGAGGATCACTGCATCTTTGAGGCCAGCCTGGGTTACATAGTGATTTCAAGACCAGCATGAACTACACTGTATGACCCTCTTAAAAAACGAAACAAAACAAATTTCTGAAGAACATCAAGGAAATCCAGAGACCAGAAAGTGTGAGAACTACTGCTCAAACTGATATTCTTACTTCATCAGTACCTACTTCACACGAGTTCTGAGAACTATTTTCCTAAAAGTTTTCTACCACAAGCATCCTCAAATATTGTCAATTACTTCCCAAAATTTATGAAATAAAACTTAACATTCTTTCATACACAATATACATCTTAAGGATACTAAGTCAAATAAGATTTTCAGAATTTTCTGCACATTTTCATGCTATACATTTGCTTACCTAGTTTTCTCATTTATTTTTCACAAAGAACCTTGTTAATAATTCAGACCTAGTAAAAGGTGCTCCCTCTATGAAACACATCAGAGCTAAGAACTCCCACCAAGCTCTCTTTTGCTTTTTAATGGCACTGTATTTGTTTTTCTTCTCTGCCATTTCAGAATGTGCTGCAGTTGTTTTTCAAACTCCTGTGCAGTCTCTTACATAACTGCACTCTACTGAATAATTAGTAATGTCTGATGTACAAATAAAAATGCAGCGCTGTGTCCTTTTAAACACATACAATCCCATTTTTATCCACTTCTACTATTGCTACTGTACGTGTGCATGTGCGTGTGTGTGCGCGCGCACGTGTGTGCACTGAGAATTGAACTCAGGACCATTATCCACTACTTTTTGATGGCAATTTCTGGTCTCCTGGCCTTCTATTTCTATTTTACTATTATTCTCACTGATCTTAACCATTTTTGTCTGTGAAAATAAATGCTGCTCTTTTGGGTTTATTAATCTCTTTCTTAATTTGTTATATGAAGAACTCAGCAAGTGATACATATTTTCCACTTCTTGGTAATTATGCAGGAAAGATGTAATATTACAATGGTCCATATTATCATTATTATTACATAGCAAACAAGTGTCTACCTGACAGACAGGGTATCATAAGAATATTAGATAAGTAAACTTGAGGGTCACAAGCTTCTTTCAGTTTAGGAAAGTTTTCCCAATATTTTATTTCATGATAAATAGACTTATTTTCACCAAAATCTACGCTTTGAAAACTATACATAAATCCATTCACATGGTTGAGTTCTCTACTTGTCCCTGAGCTTTAAATACACATAGATGAAATAGAAGAACTGAGTGAACATGACCTTTAAAGCAACTGGCTATCTTTATCCCAATATAGTTAGCAAACAATGAAAGGGAAATAGAGAAGGCCTCGATTTCCAAGTTTTATTTGTCTTTGTCTCCACCTAGTGGACAACATGAAATATTAACCACAGATTTTTAATGGCACAAATATGACGCTGAGATTTTTAAAATTGAGATTTCGATTCTAGAACAATGGTAGTGAAAGCCTCATAGAACACTGATTTTCCTGAGTTGCTGAAATGAACAGTGGGACTCTATGAACCTCACTGTGATCTCATTACACGACGATACTGTACCAGAGAACAGAAGTGATGCCTCAAATTCACCTGGGAGTGCTCAAGGAAATCTGTACAAATGACTAAACGAGAGGAAAATCCAGGCCAACCTGCTGCAGGTTTAAGATTTAGTCACTTAAATCCCACGTGCTAGGTGTTACTGAAAATGACACAGCATATACCACTTCACGAGGTGAAACCTAGGGTACCTTAAAGTACTGCCATTCCTTAAATTCGTTTAGATTACAGTGTGTAATCATAACTTTTGATCCATCAGGCCCTTTTGTCAAACACTGGTCATACTGCATGAGCTGATTTGCTTCATTGATTCGGAAAAGCTATTAAGAAAAAAAAGAAGAGAACAAGTAATGCAGCCAACTTCCCTTCTGATACACCTTTCACAAATACAAAAAAGTAGCTTAGCTCCTATAACTGAACTGAATAACTAACTTACAGTTCTACACAATTTCTGTGTCTGGAACTTAGTCCTTAGGGAGGAACTGCAAATAGTTTGAAGTTAGTGAAGACTCCTAGTAACATTTAAATGATTAGGCTCTTTAGCTGCCAAGTACAGAATGAGTCATTAACACACATTTATTATGTACCAATAATGTAAGAAAATTAAAAAGCATAAACAATCCTGATATATTTCACAGCTTAAATTAGACCGAGAAAAATATCCACATGAATAAGAAAATCCATTAGTAAAATACACATTCATGAAGGATGTCTGCGAAAGCACCATTGATGGGTTAGGGTTACACAGACGAGACAAATACACACTCCCATGAGGATGTATCATCATTTCTTTCACAGAGACATCGGCTCCAGGTTCTTGTTGCTCATGTGAAAACCAATATGGCTATTAGCCTGCTTAACTAAGTAAATGTTTTAGCACTGTCCTTTCTTTATCAAATGTTTTACTTTATCAAAATAAAGTGAGTTCCAGTATGGTAACACATGTCTATAATTCCAAAACTCTGGGAGGCTGTGGCAGGAGGACTACAAGGTCAAGCCCCACCTAGGCAATTTAGCAAGAATAAATAAATTGTTTAAAAAGGGCTTAGCATGTAGCCCAATACATAGGTCTTGGATTCAGGCCCTAATACTGAGGGAAAAAATTAACATGTATTTATACTTGTAACATAAGACCTGGACAGAAATCTGAATATCAGCTCATACTTACTTCTTCCCAGTCAACTTTTCTTTGGGGAGAGGACAGTGTGAGCCGATATCATAAGATATATAAAAATTTTTGATATATCACTTTTAAAAACTTGAAATATATATGTATATCAAATTAAAAACCAAACTAAACCCTGTGGTCAGAATCTCCATACTGACTTGAACACAAAAGAAAGAGACTCACCTGATTCCCGCCCATCCTGTGGCAAGGTCCGAGCTCAACAAAGCCTCCGTTTGTTCTTCCCATGCTGTCAATGCAGTAAGCGGTTTCAAAACCTCTGATCTACGAACAAACAAACAAAAGATGATAAAGTTTTTTTTGTTTTTTTTTTGAGACAGGGTCTCACTTTGTAGTTCAGGCTGGTCCTGAATTCACTATGTAGCCCAGGCAGGCCTAGAACTCAGCAATCCTCCTGCTTCTGCCTCCCAAAGTGCTGGGATTACAGACAGAAGCCACCACGCCCGGCACTGTGGTATGTGGTACTGATTGCTGGTGGGCGTGAGTCACCATCCTGGTACTGTTGTATGTGGTTACCAGATATTGAACCAGGGACCTTGTGCTTGCTAGGCAGGCGCCAGAACCACTGAGCTAAATCTCTGGCCTGAGAAAGTTTTATTTTTAGCAAGTGTTAGCAACAGAATTAAAATTTCATATCAAGTATTGCAGTGCACAAGGAAAGCTGGGATGTGTAATGTCAGGGAATGCTGAGAAAAGAACATGTCAAAGTGGGAAATGCTAAGCAGAAGATGCACTCATGTGATGGAGTGAAAGGAGGAGAGAAAATTCCATTTGCCAATTCATTCATTCATTGATTCATTCAGTCATGTATCATTTCCTTATCCATCAAACACTAAGTACCTACCGTGTGTCAGGTATGTTTTCGCTCTGAGATGCCAGTGACCTCACATTTCTAAGAAAGACAGAGTCTATGCAAATACGTAACAGATACATAAATCACCTGCTGTGTTAGGAAGTGGTATCTGCTGTGAGGAAGGGAGAGGAAGGTAAAGAGGGAAGGACTGGGGAGCCAGGGAGGGTGATGCAGGGAGGATCTCTCTGCAGAGGGGAAGGGAGGAGGAGGAGGAGGATGAGCAAGGCCTGGGTTCAGGAGAGCGAGTGCCTCGGGCAGGAGCGTTTCTGGAGGGGCGGTGGCAAGGGCCGTGGGCAGGTGAGGCTGGAGCGCAGGCTGCTAACGGAGACTGGGGAGGCCCGGGGAAGGACTTTACCTTCACCTGAGTGACAGGTAGCTTCGTGAGTCTCACCGAGACCACTCTGACTGCTTGCTGGGTTTAGAACAGGCCAAAAAATTAGTCTCAGCTTAGACCACATAAGAAAGATTCAGGCCTTGGAGTTGGCTTGTGAAGTCCGAGACAGAGAAGATTCAAAGACAACGAAGGGGACAATAAAACGGTCGGCTATTCAGGGCAGTGGTAGTTGTTTTGGGGAAGGTGGGAGATGTTTTTACCTAAAAGTTTCCTCAAAAATTCTTTTCCCGTACACACTTCCTTTCATCTCTCTCTCTGCCTCTCAGAGGCACTGAAGTCTGAGCATCAGCTCATACTTACTTCTCCCCAGTCAACATTTTTTGGAGGCAGAGGGTAGTGTGAGGTGATATCATAAGCTATTTCTTCCATGAACCACTTGAAGCTTTTACAGTTATGATCTTCTCGGAATTTTTTCAGCTCAGATATATCCCCATAGGGCAAGGCCTTCGATTCAGGACGACTAGCATAGAAGTAGTCTTTGTATTCATCCCACCAGACTTCTACCACTCTAACGTAATTCTGCAAAAAGAAAATTAAAATAATTTCAAAAAACAGAGAAAACTTCAATAACAAACAGCCTATCCTAGATACATAAAAGATGACTATGATACAAACTCATTTCTATAGGACCTGTTGTTAACTAAACAAGAAATGCAAATGAGCTAATGACTCTAATATGTTATTGGCCAAGGATAAAAATGCCATGTGTGTTCAACTAACAAGTGACATACACAGAATCTGACCTCCTTGAGCTGGCAGGTCATATGTGCCCATTGGTGGTGAGCCTATGGCATGTGTGCTGCGACAGGGGCACACACCTGTGGCTGGCACTTGAAGCAAGTCACCCACGCGTCACGTCAGCAGCTGGGCATGGGATGATGGCACGCACAGGGCCATGCACATGTGCACAAAGGAGCAGCCATGCGGAGCAATTACCTTAAGAGCAGCTTAGGTACCAAAGGGCTCAAGTCTCTAAAAGGTTCGTAATCACTGATATATTCGGAAATAATATTTTATCCTGTTTGTAAAGGAAGAAATCCAAACCAAGAGAAGAGTTCTGAGAGCTAGCTAACAGGAGGCTCCTTTTCCCAAAATTTCTTTATATTATAATCATGCTACTGGTTTAAGTAGAGGAAATTTTCATTTTGTAAGCCATCAGGAAAGACAATGGCTTTGTTTGATAGAAGTCAGTTTTCCAGGGAACTGTCAATTTCTATACAACTATGATAGAACCATTTTGCTACAACCTCAGATTAACTGGGCACTTTGCCTAGTTTGTTCATATTAAGGCAAAGCAGCTGTATGGCAGCAAGGTGACACTAGAAACTGACAAAAACTTCTAAGGCTTTAGAGAATGTACGAACAACTGCATGAGTATGTGATTAAATTGGCACTTATTCAGTGACGCCTCTTGATCTATAGAGGTAATCAACATCAGCAAATTATTTCCATAAAAGGTCAGATAGTAAATGTGTCTGGCTCTGTGGACTATCCAGCCTGTGCAGCCACTAGTCAACTCTGCTGAGGTGGTAAGAAAGCATGGTGGGAGGGTGATGAGAACATGGAGGGGAAGCCCCACGACAAGGTTACAAAAGGAAAAACAGGGCCGGAGGGTTAGCTCAGTGGTTCCGGCGCCTGCCTCGCAAGTGCAAGGTCCTGAGTTCGATCCCCAGTAACCACATACAATGCTGGGCATGGAGACTCACGCCCACCAGGCATCAATACCACATACCACAGTGCCGGGCGTGGTGGCTCACGCCTGTAATCCCAGCACTCGGGAGGCAGAGGCAGGAGGATTGCTGAGTTTGAAGCTTGCCTAGGCTACATAGTGAGCCCAGAGCCAGCCCAAACTACAAAGCAAGACCCTATCTCCAACAAAAAAAAAAAAAAAAAAAAAAAAGGGAAAAACAGGCAAGTGAGGTTAGAATAAACCAAAAATCCTCTGCACAACTAGTAAAGTATAAGAGTGAAGAGAGGTGCTAAAGAATGAGAGGTCAAATCTGTAACTTACGCACCTGCTAAGGCATTAATTAATGTCCAAAGTGTATAAGGAACTCAAACAAGTCCACAGTAAGGGAAGAAATAATCTGACTTAAGAATAGGTGAAAGATCTGAGCAGATAAAAAAAAATCCTGTAGTTTCCAACACTATAGAGGGATGTGCTGTAAGTTATGCATTACGTGAGGTGTAAGAAGCCAGGCACAGGAAGGGAAATGTTGCATGATCGCATTCTGATGCAGTGGGTAAAGAGTTAAACTCAGAAATAGTGATTTCCTCTGCTCGAAAGTGATCGTGGGCTGGATGTGCTCTGGTCACTGACAGTGCAGGGAGAGAAACATTTTGCCTGTGTTTGGAGGGTCCGCCTGTCCCTTCTGAGGCCTGGACTTTTCCCACACTCCCACCAGCTTTGTAGGAATGCAGTGCTTCTTGGGTCACCTCGGGAGTCAAGGGACACTGTGTCAGGGTCTTTCTCAGCTGGTCCTGTCTCCAGAAAGCGGGTGTGTATACACCAAGATGTTGCCCAGCGAGTTCAGCACTGCGAGGCGTGGGTCAGGACAGAGTCCAAGCCTGGGTCTCTGGAGTCGGAGCAAGGGCGTGTAACAGCGCAGTTAGGAGAAAGGGCAGCGCTGGTGAATACAGTGACTTCCAGCATCTTCCCAAAGGGCAGAGCCCTGGAGATGGGGGTGGGGCAAGTTCTAAGTACTCCAGGAGGGGGGTACATTAGAGGTCAAGACTGATTTGTCCTACACGACTGCCATTTTGTATTCTTGCATGTATCTCTCCGCTTTATCAGTCTGTTCCACATATAAAGGAAATCACACAATATTTATCTTATTTCACTTAGCATAATGTCCTCTCAGCCCATTTTCATGGCAAACGGCAGGATCTCCTTTCACAAAGCTGAATGGTGTGTGCGCGCGCGCGCACGTGTGTTTGTGTTTGTGTGTGTGTGTGTCTGTTAAAAAAAAAAAAA
>PVIC010010806.1:0-42722 GCA_004025085.1 Thryonomys swinderianus
CTTCCTTCCTCCTTCCTTCCTTCCTTCCTTCCTTCCTTCCTTCCTTCCTCCTTCCTTCCTTCCTTCCTCCCTCCCTCCCTCCTTCCTTCCTTCCTTCCTTCCTTCCTTTCTTCCTCCTCCCCCTTTCTTTGGAGACAGGGTCTCTCTTTGTAGTTCAGGCAAGCCTCAAACTCAGCAATCCTTCTGCCTCTGCCTCCCAAATGCTGGGATTACAGGCATGAGCCACCACATCTGGCATCTTTCTTTTACTTTTTTGTGTTTTTTGGTACTAGGGATCAAACTTGGGACCTTGCACTTTTGAGGCAGCTACTGGAACCACTGAGCTAAATCCCCAGCACTGAAGCCCCAGTTCTGACACAAGAAAAATGTTTATTTGCAGAACTATCCCCAAAAAGACACGTTCAGTGTTTCTCTCCATCAATGAGGAAGCAGAGACTAAGGAGGGAAAGTGACTTACCTGAGCTCACGCAGCTGAGATGCACAGACAAGCCTGGAGCCCAGCTTTCTAGGGCTCAGGGCCCAGCTTCCTGCCCTCTCACCCACAGGAGGCCTTTTGGCTGGAGAAGCCATAGCCCCAGTGTGGGGTGACACAGATGTCCACTGGATGTCATTCTTTCTCCACCAAAAGCTAGCTTGGCCTTTCCCTTGGCAGGAAAGTAGGAAGCTCAGGTGTTGGCTCCTTCCCCTTCTGGCTCAGAGACAGGAGATGAAGCTTGCTCAGTGTTCTCGTAGGGTGGGGAAGGTCCTTATGCGGGCTGAGTGCCTTCACTGCAGGACTCTGGTGACCACTGTGATCCCCATGACCCCTCCCCTCCAACTCTGCCCAAATCCATCCCATCCCCAGGCAGAGTGTTGCATTACCTCGTGAACTACCAACCCCCTCTTCTTCCCCAGATCCATCTCTAAGGAGCAAATACTCTTTCTGTCAGTCCCTCCACACAAGGGAGAGGCTGCCATTGCGATTGCTGGGTCTGGAGTCCGTGTGGAGTGACAGTCACCAAGCAGTGGCACACTGCTAGGCCCCAGGAGGTGGGTCTCCAGCCTCAGGTTCTGCCATCATCCCATGACCTTGGGTGGCTCTGCTGGCCCAGGCAGTGGGATAGCGGGGTGTGAGAGAGCTTTGGAAGGGCAGAGGGTTTTTTTTTTGTCAAACCAACAGCCTGGTGTTTATTGAGACCATCTCCATTAAACCTGTCAAGGGGAAGCCCAGATGGCCAATGGACACGAAGAAATGGGGAAAGGTCTGAGTTAACCAGTGGGTTACATTGGGTAAAAAACCACAGAATCTTCACTGTTTAGGTGGGAAAGAAAAGAACTGTCTTTTTTTTTTTTTTTTTTTTTTGAGACAGGGTCTTGCTTTGTAGTTCAGGCTGGCCCTGAGCTCACTATGTAGCCCAGGCAAGCCTCGAACTCAGCAATCCTCCTGCCTCTGCCTCCCAAGTGCTGGGATGACAGGTGTGAGCCACCATGCCTGGCACTGTGGTATGTGGTACTGATTACTGGTGGGTGTGAGCCCCCATGTCCAGTAGTGTTGTATGTAGTTACCAGGAATTGAAATTGAACCAGGTACTTTGTACTTGCTAGGCAGGTGCTGAAATCATTAAGCTAAATCTCCGGCCCAGGAATTATTTTTTTCTTTCTTTCAGGACTGGGGATTAAACCCAAGGCCTTTGTACTTACCTACATCCCAAGCCTCTTTTATTTTATTTTATTTTTTTAGATAGGATCTTGCTAAGTTATTAAATTGCCTGATCTGGACTTGAACGTGTGATTCTCCTGCCTCCGCTTCCTGGTATACTGGGATTAGAGGTGTGAGAATTTAGTCTTTTACAGAACAGAACTTGAGTACCAATCTTGCCCTCAGAGGCCAGGAAAAGTGGAGTGAAAAAGAGAGTTGGCCAAGAAGACAGTGAGTCCAGCACTTTCACATCCTCTTTCCTGTTGTCCAAGTCTGTGATAGAACAGGCTTGGAAGGTAAACATCAATCTCCAAGAGCAAGTAGCAAATACATGTGAGTGCCCACAACCAAAGCCAAGCTCATTCACAGTTCCAAAGCATGCTTTTCTTTCCCTTGTGATCTCTCCAGGACTGCATTTTCCTCTTTTGCATGTAATTGCTGTACCTGTTAGGATTTATTTAGTTGCAAGTAATAGGATAACCAACTAATTGTTACACAAGCAATCAAGACATCTTATATTATACATCCACAGGCATGTAGTCCTAGGTTGGCTTAATAATTCAAAGTTAATATCCTGGACTCTTTATTTTGCCTATCTTGGTTTGTTTCATTTAAGGGTCTGGATTTATCACCTCAAAATCCTCAGATGGCTGCCACAGCTCAGGGCTTCATGTCTTCACTCAGCATGTTCAAGGTAGAAAGTAGAAGCTTCCCATTTATTAAGGAGCAAAATTTCCTGGGAGCCTTTGCAGAGATTACATGATCACAGCTGGGTTCCTTGGCCAGCTCTAGCTAACTGGGATGCCAGACTGGGAAAGGGAATGTCGCAGAAAGGGAAATGAGCGTGCCCTGTCTTCTTAGATCAGTGCCAAGTTCCCAGGGCTGGGCAGCACCAACACTGGGATTCTGTTAACACGTAGGAGGTTGGCGAATGGAGGAAAGGTGTCCGATCTTTTCTCCAAATTGTGAAGCTCCAGAAAGGGGTGTAGGTCTGACCCAGACTGAGATCACCCTACTGTCATTATGGATGGACTGGGCTGAGGCCAGGGAATGAGGGATGCGGACCAAGAGGGAGCACTGGAAACCCGCGAGAGCAGGGACTGTGGCATGCACCCTGGCCAGCCCTGCTCCAGCAGGTGCCTGCTGCCTGCATGAATGAAGCGATGAGGAGCAAGAGAAACCGCAGCTGCAGGAAGCATCGCCTGTCACTTGGGGCACTTTATCCCCACCGCGCCCCATGCCTTCCTCCTGCAGCCCGGCTCCAGTACAAATGGCATCTCTGCCGAGGTTTGAACACGCTTTCTGTTGTCGGAAAATGAAAACTGTGCAAGCCATGTGTTTCTCTTTCTGCCTCAGCTGCCACGAGACAGAGCCAGACCTGGCGCCCAAGTGCTGGGGTTGCTGCTCCCCAGTTTCAGAAGTGCTTCCTGAGCTCCCTCCAGGGGGCGCTGTCAGAAGCTGCAGGCACCTGCAAAGAAGCCCAAGGGCTCCGGGAGCTCGGTGCGGGAGCTCAGGGTCATCCAGCCTGTGCAGGTGTCTTATGAGCCTCCACCTCAATAATCTTAGAAGAGATGAGACGGGGGAGGGATGGGCTGGTGAAGGCTGAAACCAAACTCTGGCTATTTCGGTGACCACTGAGTCACCAGTGCACGGTGTTTTTCCACTGTCAAGTTCTGGACTGCCTGAAGACACGCCCGTCCTAGGTTTAATGGCCTTGCTGGCTGCTGGGCAGGCAGTGGGGAAGAGGCGTGTTGACTTTTCGCAGGGAAATCAGTGGTTTAAATGTTGGGGAGGGATGGACCTGATTAGCGATCGGGTGATTTATCTGATGAATGTTCTTTGGGGTTTCCTGCTGGTTTGCGCTTGAACTTGGGCTGTGAGGTAGGAGGAGAGGGTAGGAGGAAAACTGTTTCGGCGAGAGAAGGGTAGAGTTGGCCGACTGTGCAGGGCTGCACCCAGGATGGAGGATGTGTGTGTAGACTGAGGGAGATGGGTTCTGGGCACGTCCGAGACACGTGCTCTGCGTTCATTCACACTGTGCCTGTGGGATCCCCAGCACCCACCTGCTGGGGACATAGCAGGGGTGCTGTGCATGGCCGTGGCCCTCGTCTGAACGAGGACTCAGTGTCTGGGCCTCATTCATAGCTGGAATTGGGTCCCCATGGCGAGGATCCGTGGAGATGGGGTCTTACGAAAGTAAGTGGACTGTGAAGGGGAGCCCGCGTGAATGAGATAAGTGCTCTTCAGAGAAACTCCAGATGCTTTCTGCTTTCTTCCATGTGAGGATTCAAGGAGCCAAACCAGGAGGGTGCCCTCGTCAGAACCCACTATGCCGGTACCCTCCCCAGACTTCCGGCCTCTGGAATCATGAGAACCACTTTTCTGTCATCTGTAAGTCACTCAGTGAATGGTATTTCGGTACACCAGGCCACGCTGACAGAGAACCTTGCTTCAGACGAGGTCTCAGACTTCCCTAGGCAACTGGCAGACCAACAGTCAAGGGCCGGTGGAGGGGCATTCAAGCAACAAGTGGGGACAATAGCTGACACGAGGTGTCCATGTCCCAGACACTGTTCTAGGAGCTTTCCAGGTGGAGCATGCTCCCTTTTGCCAACAGCTGTGGGAGCTACAGACAGAAACTGGAGGCACAGAGATGTAAGAAACATACCCAAGGGCCGGAGGGTTAGCTCAGTGGTTCTGGCGCCTGCCTTGCAAGCGCAAGGACCTGAGTTCGATCCCCGGTAACCACGTATAATGCTGGGTGTGGAGATACGCCCACCAACAATCAACACCGCATACCACAATGCCGGACGTGGTGGCTCACGCCTGTAATCCCAGCACTCGGGAGGCAGAGACAAGAGGATTGCTGAGTTCGCGGTGGCTTGCCTGGGCACCATAGTGAGCTCAGGGCCAGCCTGAACTATAACGCGAGACCCTGTCTCAAAAAGCAAAAAAAAAAAGAAAAAAAGAAAAAGAAACATACCCAAGGCCACACAGCAAACAGATTTGCACATAGGCTGTATGTCCAGCCCCTTACCAACATGCTATCCATCTCCACTTTGGAATGGGATGGGGCTGCCTCAAAAGAGAGAGAAAGGTGTTGAACCTGGCCTTGAAGAGGCAGTAGAGGGCTTCTTGAGGCAGAGGAGCAGCAACAGAAAGTTCCAGTACTTGGGGGTGAATGTTCATGTTGCTGTGGTATGAGTGTCCTCTGCCAAATTCATGCTGAAATTTAATTGCCATTTTACAGTGTTGAAAGGTGGGACCTGGAAGTGGTGATCAGGTCAGGAGGGGTCTATGCTCATGAATGGATTAATGCTGTGACTGTGGGAGTGGTTTAGTTATCTCAAGAGTAGCTTCTTGTTTAAAATAAAAAGGAAAAAGGAGAGTTTGGCTCTGTTTCTCCTTTCTGTCTTGCATGTGCTTGCTTGTCCTTCCACCATGTTATGACGCAACATGAAGGTCCTTGCCAGACGCTGGCATCATGCCCATGGACTTCCCAGCATCCAGAAACATGAGCTAAATAAACCTTGTTGCTTATAATTTAGTCTGGGAGTGTCTTATAGCAGCAGAAACAGACTGAGCTGCATGCTAAGAGCTCAAGAGGTTGGGGTGAGGAGAGAGGAAAGGAGGACAGGTGGAGGGCCAGCTCAGGGGACCATACCAAGTGGGCAGAGGTGACTGATGAAGTAAGCACGTGAGGCAGCTTAGCAGGGATGGTTTGTGGGGTGAGGCAGAGCAGAGAGGCACGGAGCAGACATACCTGCTGCCTCAGCCATCTGACGCTGGCTGGGCTTTTGTCTGATCTTCCCCAGGGAACCAAGTGGTCTGGTGCTGATTTTACCCGTGACTGAAGGGGTGGTACATGACTCAGTTCTAACCAATCAGACTCTTCCATCCCCCTGGGCATAGGTATTGGGTCAAGAGTGTACATGTGTGACTCAAAGTAGGCCAATGTGATTTGATTCTGAGATTTATTTATTTATTTACTTATTTATTTTTGTTGGGCTTTTTTGGGAAAAGAGACAATGCTGAGGTTGCTGAGCTGGGGTCATTGACCCCAATGTGCAGGAGGCCACGGTGAGAGAAGCATTTCCCACCTTAGCTTCTGAAGCCATTCAGCTTAGGGCTGGAGAAAGCCCCTCACCATCACTATGCCTGTTGTGTGGTAGGCTGGGTGTGAGTAGGAGTGGATGGAACCATCGTGAGAAGCTGTACATGGGGCTGAGACATAAAATGAGCTCAACAGATTGCTTCATTGCCTGGCGGGTGCTGAGAGGGGGAGCTGGAGCCACTGAGCAAGCACTCAACTGAGATCGGGCTGGGGGCTGGGCAAGGAAGGGCCAGGCTGAGGCGTCGTCCACAGCTGTCCCCAGCGTGGGGTGAGGATGGAGCTTCATGTGCAGTTCTGTTGGTCTTGAGCAGACTCCCGACTTCCTCCCCGAGGCTCTTCGCTCTGGCCTCCCTCCTCAACTGGTGAGGTGTGCCAGGGAAGATGACTTTGGGAACCTCAGCCAGCTCGAGCTTAGGTTCCCTTGCAATAAAACAGGGTTCTGGTGGGCCCTGCTGTGTGCCAGGCCCTCGCCCCAGGGCTCTGTTGGCTTCCACCAGGCCTGCGCAGAGGTGACCCTTCTGGGAGAGAGGTAGAGGCACCATGGCCTTGTGGAGTCAGGAGCACAGCGGTTACTTAGAGCTTTGCATCTGACCACCTGGGGGAGGTGACTTCACCTGACAGAACCCATTTCTTCCTCAGCGCTGGCAAAAGGCTCCCAGGCTCACAGCCTTTGGGGACTGGCTCTTAATTATTGTACACTGAGGTGACTCTTTGTGCACCCTGTGGGGCCACCTGTGAGCTTGTGGATGCTTCACACTTTACAAATGCTACCCTGAGCTGGAGGAGGCTCCTACCTGCAGGAGAGTGCAGAAAGCCCACAGAATGGACTCTGCATGGTCCTCCCCAAACCGAACCCATTTTATAGATAGGAAAGTGAGGCTCAGAGAGGGTTAGCAACTGACATCTTACTGCCTGGGAGAGGGACAACCTCAATTTCTACTGCTCCACACCCCTAGTTTTTAAACCCAGTGTTGTATAGAGGAAGTAGATGGGGGAGAGGTGGAGGGCCCAGGTCAGCAGTTGGAGGGAAGGTCCTTTTCTTTCTTTTCTTTTCTTTTTCTGTTACTGGGCATCGAACTCAGGACCTTGAGCTTGCCAGGCATGCATGGTGCCACTTAGCTAAATGCCCTGTCCTTCAGGTTCTCATGGGCAGGGTTACTAGATGAAATACAAGCTACCTAGATGAGTTTGAAGTTTAGATAATAAAAAAATATTGTTTACTTCAATTTTAAACTTCACTGAGCATCTTATATTTTTATTTGCTAACTTGGGCCACTCTATGTAGAGAACTGGGTTCTGATTTAGTGATTGGTAGGAAGAAACTTTTGACTCGTCCAGTTCTGTGGTAAGAGTGCCAATCTTCAGGGATTAGATGGATCCCATTTGTGCAGATTGCATAGTCAAAAAATCAAATATAGATGTTTCTGGACCTAAGACTTAAGACTTTTTTTTCCCTAATAAAGTGAACATTCTGGGTTAGTAGCATGATACACTGTGGAGTACTATTGCCTTTCCTGTGATCACGTGGCTGACTGGTAGCTGTAGCACACTGTGGCTGTCTAGTACTGAGAGAGAAAATAGGTCACATGTGCTAGCCAGCTTTCTGTTACTGTAACAAAGTGCCTGAGACAATAAGTTTTAAAAAAAAGGAGAGATTTAGTTTGACTCACACTTTTGGAGGTTTCCAGCCCACAATCAGTTCCCCCATCAGTTTTGGGCCTGTAAAGATGGAACCAAATCATGGTAGTAGGGCAGAGAAATCAGCTCATGTCATTGCAGCCAAAGTACAAAGTGAGGGAGGAAGTGGGTGCTTAGCTACCGATATCCCCTTTGAGGCCATGCTTTCCATGACCTAAGACCACTTAGACTCCAGTTCTTAAAGATTCTGCCCTCTCCCCTTATTACCAAGCTCAGGACTAAGCCTTTAACCTATGGGCCTTTGGGAGATACACAAGATTCAAAACATGTACCACATACTGCTTCTAAAGAGACAATCCAAACTTTGTTATTTCTACTGAATGTTTGCTGTTTTTGCACCATGATTATGTTTAAAAAAGTAAGTCCCAAGTAAACAATCCAAATGAATTCCTTAAATCTTTCCCTCTCACTTTAAAACAGTGACCTGGCTGCTGTTTTCCCTCTCTCTCTCTCTCTCTCTCTCTCTCTCTCTCTCTCTCTCTCTCTCTCTCTCTCTCTCTCTCTCTCTCTCTTTCTGTTGGGGGGGTACTAAGATAGAACTCAGGAGTGGTCTACCACTGAGCCTTATTTATTTATTTATTTATTTATTTATTTATTTATTTATTTATTGCCTTTTTTATTTTTTAAGTGAGGGTCTTACTAAATTGCCTAAGCTGACTTTGGACTTACAGTCCTTCTGCCTTAGCATCCTGATTTTCTAGGATTATAGGAACCATGCTTAGTCTGACTGAAGTTTTAAAGCCACTTACCTGAGGAACAGGTCACTGCTTGTTAGTACCCACTTTTTTTTTTTTTTTTTTTTTTGAGACAGGGTCTCGCTTTGTAGTCCAGGCTGGCCCTGAGCCATGTAGCCAGGCAAGCCTCGAACTCAGCAATCCTCCTGCCTCTGCCTCCCAAGTGCTGGGATGACAGGCGTGAGCCACCGCGCCCGGCACTGTGGTATGTGGTGTTGATGGCTGGTGGGCGTGAGTCTCCACGCCCAGCATTGTATGTGGTTACCGGGATTGAACTCAGGACCTTGCGCTTGCTCGGCAGGCGCCGGAACCACTGAGCTAACCCTCCGGCCCAGTACCCACTTTTCATAGCATAAAAATGCCTCCTCCCTATCACCTCTGCTGGTTACCTTAGAGGCAGGAAATTCAGAATCTTCTTACCAGTGAGTGATCACCTCTCACCAGCAGGTGAAGGAAGGAGCGGAGCTGAAATGGAAATAAGCTATGGGGTTGACTGTCTAGACCGGGCTCTACCCACGGGATAGGGAGGAAGGCAGACAGGAGTGAGCTTTGGCCAAGGCTGAAACTCAAGACATCCCTGAGCCATCCTCAGCTGAGCCCTGGCTGTCTGGGCCACAGCCAGAGTTGACCTGGGGCCCTTTCCCTTCCACTTTCCAAGGATTTGTGTTTCTACTAAGGGAAAGGTTTGGATTTACAAAGTGAAAAGTTTAATAGAGAAAGCACAGGATGCTTCCTTCTCTTTCTTAGCCCTTTGTTTGGAAAAGGGCAGTGAGAAAAACTTAGTGTTTTAGCTATAAAACTTTGTCTTGGGATCAGTCTTAGAGAGAAAGACATACTAATTGAAAACAGCATTTTAGGGGCCTTTAAATCAAAGGAAACAGGTGCAGGTCTGTGGTTTTAGAGAGTATTTCTTTTGGATAAAAGTAGAAAAAGTGCCCCAGATAAGGTCCCTCCAAAGTCAGCAAAACTTTACTTTTCAGCCCTTAATTCCTTAGGAAGTGACTGAAAAGATTAACTGAGAAACAAAGAAAAACCAGCCCCTGCCCTTCTAGGTAATGCTCCAAATCAGTCTTTCCAATTTCTCAATCTCCCTCTCTCTCTCTCTCTCTCTCTCTCTCTCTGGGTCTGTCTCTCTTTTCCTCCTAATTTGAAGAGGGAACAAATGCTTACAGTAATTTTCACAACACCCCCTTACAATGCTCTCAATTTCTAAGTAGATTCCTGTGCCTCATCTGCTTCTGAATCCTACGAGGAGAAACGGAGGCTCCTGTCCCTTTTCAAAAGGGTGGTGTGGCTGGGCATGGTGGCTCACGCCTGTAATCCCAGCACTCAGGAGGCAGAGGCAGCAGGATTGTTGAGTTCCAGGCTTGCCTGGGCTAAATAGTGAGCTCAGGGCCAGCCTGAACTACAAAGCGAGACCCTGTCTCAAAAAAAAAAAAAAAAAAAGGTGGTGTGGTTTCTAGTATTTTATCTGGTTATAAGAGAATATTTATTTTTATTTTATTTTTAATGGATACATAATAACTATAGATTTATAAGCTATGATGTGATATAAAAATCTTTCCTTGTAAGTGAACAAGAGTCTTCACACTGAGCTATATTTCTAGCAGTTTAAAAACTTTAAAATTGTGCCAGGCTGTAGTCTGAGCCCTCAGGAGGCTGAGCAGGAGGATTGCGGCAAGTTCAAGGCCAGCCTGAGCTGCACAGCAAGAACTTGCCCCAAAAAACAACAACAACAACAACAAAACTTTAAAAATTTGAGACAGCCAGGCGTGGTGGTTCACACCTGTAATCCCAGCACTCGGGAGGCAGAGACAGGAGGATTGCTGACTTTGAGGCTTGCCTACATAGTGAGCTCAGGGTCAGCCTGAGCTACAAAGCGAGACCCTGTCTAAAAAAAAAAAAAAAAAAAAAAATTGAGACAAGGTCTTGCTAAGCTGCCCAGGCCGGGTTTGAACTTGTGAGTCTCCTATGCTAGCCTTTCAGAGTGTTGAGATTATAGACATGTGCCATAATACCTGGCTGTAGTTGAGGCTTTTATGGACTATTTCATTTAATCCCCACATCACTTTCCATAATTTCTTTGCATTATAGCAGCAAAAGTATTAAAGAGTCACCTCTGTATGATTCCCATATCAGAGACCCTCCCTCTCCATAATGCTGATATTCTCATGCTTAGCCTGAACCTACTGAGCTGCTGAGACAAAGAAAGAGGGAAAAGATGATGAGAAGGAGAAGGATGAGGAGAAAAAAGAGAACAAAGACCAGGACAGGGAAGAGGAAGGTAAAGAGGATGAGGAGGAAAAACTCGACTGAAAGGGGAATTAAATAAAATCAAATTCATAACAATCAGGAAATTACAAGTGAACACAACCCAAAGGCATTTCTCACCTGTCAGATTGGAAAAAGGCTGTTGAGAGTGTGGGGAATTCTCATGCATTACGGAGAAACTATAAATTTGCACTGCCACTTTAAAAGGAAATTTGGCAGGATCTATTAAAAATTTTAAAAGGATATAAAAACAAAAATGTATAGTGTATGACCCAGAAATTGAGTATCTACCCAAGAGAAATACTTGCATGTGTGCATGAAGAGCTGTGTACAAGAATTTTCACTGCAGCACAATTTCTATGAGTAAAAAATAAAACATGACAAAATCTAAATGCTTCCTAACTTAAAGAATGTCTATAATTGTGGTGGAAGACCCATAATATGGAAAACTACACAACAGGTAAAGAGAATGAAATAGATCTACGAGTATAACATAGAAGTATCTTCAAAATACATTGTTTAATTGAAAAGTAAGCTGCAGAATGATACATTCCATAGGATACAATTTCTATGATTTCTCAAGTATTACATATTCTGTATGTATATTTAAATGCATGGGAAAGGTCTATAAGGGTGTGCACCAAACTTGATTCCACTGGTCAGCTTTTCTGCTATAGGGACAAAGTACCAAATGTCCACAGTTTAAAGCAGAACAGGTTTATTTGGCTCATGGTTTCAGAGGATTCAGTCCATTAACAAGAGTTTAGTTCCAAGTCATGATGGAAGGGCACAGTGGAGTGACTTTTCTCACTTCATAGCATTTGTGAAACACATCAGGGGAATACAGCCAGAGAGAAAGGAACTATATATATTGCCCAAGGTCATGCCTTCATACCCTGTCCAGACACACCTAGAAGTGTGGATTACTAATCCCCTGGGTGGGTTCCAAGCCAATCAACTTGACAAGCCAGTTTAACTGTCACCTTATATCCCTTGTCAACTTGACATTTAAGCATTATCTCTTTAAACCATACTTAATCTCCAAATAAACACAAAGCCATAATTACACCTAATATAATTATCACATGTACATTTAGAAAAATGCACTGATGACCTCTGCAAAAGTCTCAACAGTTCCACCATTGCTCAAAAGTGTTCAAGTTTATCTGGGTGTTGTGGCACATATTTGTAATTCCAGTACTCTGGGAGGGTGAGCCAGGAGAATTATAAGTTCAAGTGCAGCCTGAGAAATTTAGCTAGACTGTCTCAGAGTAAAAAAAAAGTTCTAGGAATACAGCACAGGGTAAAGGACCCATGTTCAATCCCAAGTACCAGAGAAAAGAGAGTGAAAGAAAAAACTCCAAAACTGAAGTTTTCTTTGAGATTCAAGGCAAACTTTTAGCTATATAGTGCTGATAATTTTTTTTAAAATTATATAATCTCAATATACAATGGTATATTGTATACCATTCCAAAAGGGAGGAATAGGTGAATAGAAAAGAATATAAATAAAGTAAGACTGAAGTGTGAACATTAAGTCCTATAGATCTATGTCTGGCATCTGGGACATAACATGGTGAGATCTCAAAGTGTGGCTCTGACTCTTTGTAGTGGCTTGCTGCTCCCGCCAGCACTGCTATGGAAGACACACCATCCTTACCCACTCAGGATCTGAATCCCCATGCCTCCTGCCACCCAAACAGCCCTTGGAGGATCCCCTTGTCACTCTGCCAGGTCACCCACTGCATGGTCCTCATGCTTTAGCACCCCGTTTCAACATTAGCCCCTCTACCACACTTCTGCCATGCATAGACATACTCAGCCCCACTCTGAGGCTCTGGACTCCCAGCCCCATCTTCTGTAGATGCAATAGCCATATCCAATGGCTTTAAGACTTGGTCCTTTGGGAAGGATGAGGGGAAAAGGACCTAAGTGATGGCTTATAATAGCTGCAAAGCACTGTGTCATCTGGATGTAATCTAGTTTGTTTAATCACTTCCCAGCTATATTGAGAAGAAATTGTTTGTATTCTGTTCCATTTCTAGATGCCATTACAGGAAATAAACCATGAACGTGAATCTTTGTGCATCTTCCTAGGCCCCTCCCAGATGGTTTTATTGGGGATGATTCCTAGAAGGGGAGCAGTTTCTGGGCCAGAGGGGATGAACATTTTTACAGCTCCTGGTCTTTGTTGCACAGCGTTGGTGTTCATCTTCTAATCCATACACCCTTGAATAAATAAACAAGCCAACTCCATCCCTGCTTAGGATTTTCTACAAATGATACTTGTTTCACTGTTTCATGACATCACCTCCCTTTTAAAGCAAGATGGATGTGGGAAATTCTGTATAAATACCCTGCATCAACAAGCCCTTGTGTCACTGGGCCTCTGTGAGATGGGCAGCTCACTGCAGCATGGCTGGGCCAGTCTGCATGGGACAGGTGCCCATGATTTATAAGGTCCAAGCCTGAAGTCTTCAGAAAAACTGGTGAAGTACTTTATAGGTCACCTGTATTTTTCCTACCATAGATGTTTTGACTCACGTGTTTCCTTTATGTCACTCTATCCATAGTCTAGGTATTATTAAAATGGAATAAAGAGGTTACTGTGGCAGAGACTGAGTAGCGCCCTGGAGGGAGTTTGTGATTCTAAATGGAAGAAGAAAGAAGCAACAGGCTTGGGAGTTAATTAGGATAAATACTGGCAGCCAGGAAAACAACTCTTCATGGCATGAGGGCCACTTGGCCAGCTTTGTGCTAAGGGCTCTGGGACATTCATTCATGTGTCCAAGGCAACGAGTACTAATACCTCCTCTATGCCAGGTACTGTCTTAGGCATAGGGGCCTAAGAGCAAGGAGAGCTTGTCCCTACTGTTAAGGAACTTGCTTCTAATAGAAGAAAAGCTGAATCCCTTGTATAGTATCTGTAGGTATAATATCTCCCAATCTGGCTCATGGATTGTTCTGTGAAGGTTTGGGACAGGATGCTTGAAGTAGGTAGAGGTACTCACTAGGTGGCTGAGGTGTGGAAGTTTTAATTTTTTAAAGATACAGAAAACAGCTTGAGCAAAGGTACCATAATTCCATCAGTCCACTAGAGAGGATCTCATGTGTATGTTCCATGCGGTCTGCACTCTTCTAGAGCCTCAATAGAGAGAATGAATTTCATAGCCCAGATGCCAGCTGGGAGGGTTGTGAAAAGACTGTCTGCATAAAACTCTTGAATAATTTTTTGTTTGTTTGTTTTCAGGATACATTTCAAACATTTACCCTAAGCGTCTGAGGCTGAATCAGTTAGCATTTGCTGTGTGACAAATAACCACAAAATAGCAGTGGCACACCACGATAAGGATTTGTTATTTTTGCTCATGTATGTGTGGCTTGGCTAGCATGTGGCTGATCCTGGCTGGGCTCACTGGGCTGGACTCCAGGCCATGGGCCGGATCCCAGGTCTGCCCGTGTGTCTCTCGACCTCCCTGGAACAATGATTGCTTAATGCATGTTCTTCTCATGGCCAAGGACAGAGTGTGAGAGGTGAGTCCTAACCTTGGAAGTGTGCTCTATCCTCTGTTCTCCTATATCTCCTAGCACCTATTGGTCAATATGAGACACATGGCTCTACCCGAAGTCCAGGATAGGACGATACCTCTGATGTGGTGCACAGGACAGTTATACAACAGGTCTTCTGTCGTTTGGGCCCACAAACCTTCCCTGCCTCATCTCTTCCTTCTGAAAACCTCTACTGTAGCCATAGATGACCACTGGTAGCCCTTGTATGTGCAATGATCTTTCACACTCCATGATTTACACATGTATCCATAGAGCCAGACTGTTCTTTCTTTCATTCATCTGGTCAACTCCATCATATCAATTTGAACTAAGCAAAGACTAGTTTGAAAGATCAGAGGCATATTCTTCCTTGTCTTTCCATATCTATGGTGGGTCAAATGGATTCTGAGCCCCTGTTGGTGCCTGACTCTTTCTTATGCTCTCTTTCTCTCTTTCTCTGTCTCTGTCTCTCTCTGTCTCTCTGTCTCTCTGTCTCTGTCTCTCTCTCTGTCTCTGTCTCTGTCTCTGTCTCTCTCTCTCTCTCTCTCTCTCTCTCTCTCTCTCTCTCTCTCTCATGATCCATCTCAGTAGGGAGAGTTAGCCTTGTTTTGGCCTTTACTTTGGCCTGAGGTGTTTGGCATTTTACCAGGGGTTCCTGGGATGTGGTTTCTAACTTGACTTCTCTGGTTTCTCTCAACTTGGTGCTGGTTGTGACACCTGGTGACACTATCATGTAGTTCCACAAGCACCCTTTCCACAAGCACCCTGCCTCTAACTCAGGCACACAGCAGACTGTGTAGAAGAACTGCCAACAAGTTTAGGAGGATGAATGAACAAGTGAGTGGGTGGATACCTTTCTCCCACGCAGGTTTCTGCTTATTTTTGGAACCTCGCACAGTTGGGCGTTGAAAGGCAGGAGGGCTGGAGTGGCAATAACAAGACTTGCACATCTTATTCAGCTTTTAAAGTTGCTTCTCCAGCAGTGACAGAAAGCAGTTCTGCTGGGCAGGCATGCTGTTTATAAAGCAGGCCCAGTTTGGGGCAGGGACTTAGCTCTGAGCATTTCTACTTGTAGAGATTTTAGAAAGTTATGGAGCTCTGGGGAAGGAGCCTGGGGCCACTCATGGCCCACTTAGTGCAAGTGTTGTGTTTAGGGGCCTGCAATTCCCTTTATATAGAGCCCCCCTTTTCTAAAAGGAGCCTGGATACTGTTCACATTAATGTTGAACAGGTCCAAGGAGTTCTAGCCATTTTTGATAATAAAAAAATTCTACAAATATAACAGTCAACCAATGGCCCAGGAGGCAATAAACAGCATTTTGTTGGTCTAAACTGTGGCTTGTTCTTGCAATTTAATTGAGAAGAAAATAGGTTGAGAGGTGATGTGATGTCCTCCGGCCACTCAGGTGGAAAGAAGCTGACACTGGAGAGTTCCAGGTTGGCCCAGTGGCAGAACTGACTCAGCTGTGTGTGGCAGTGGTACTGTGATGTAAAAAAGGTCTGAGGTTAGCTCAGGGCATGTGGGAATAAATCTCAAGAAAATGGTCTGCTGACTGAGATCACTCCCAGGCAGAAAGTAAGTTATTGAATGCAAAGAGGCTGGCGGATTTGTGTTCGAAGAAGATGCAGGGTGGGGTCAAAGTCCAGGATCAGGACTTTGAAAAAATTGAGAGGCCGGTTTTAAGGTAGTAAGAAGAGCAGGTGTATGAGCCTCAAGTGGAAGAGGGGGCTCAGAGACTGATCTCTTTGGCTTCCTCCTGCCCCAAACAGACCATTTCTGTTGCAGTTACAACAATATTTGAGACCGTTCCACAGAAAAAGCATTCTTTGAAAGTATTTTATTTTATTTTAGACAGGGTCTTGCTTTGTAGTTCAGACTGTCCCTGGACTCACTATGTAGCCCAGGCAAGCCTTGAACTCAGTCATCCTCCTGCCTCTGCCCACCCCGACTCCCCAAGTCCTGGGATTATAGGCTTGAGCCACCACACCCAGCACTGTGGTATGTGGTATTGATTGCTGGTCACCATGCCCAGTATTGTTGTATGTGGTTACCGGAGATTGAACCAGGGACCTTGCAGTTGCTAGACAGGCGCTGGAACCACTGAGCTAAATCTCTGGTCTGAAAGAGAGTTTTAAAACCAGTGAGTTGAAGTGTTACCAGCCTCTCCCATTAAGACATCTACCAATCAGGGAGCCACTTTCACCCTAGAAAAATGAACTTATCAGATCTACTTGTCTACCTTCATGAGAATGGGAGGCAGTGGGCACACAAGGAGACTTTGAGTTGATCTACAGGTAGGATGGACAACATGCGGATAGTATCCTGCATCTACTCAGATGTAGTGTCTGTTCCCCTATATTTTGACATCAGCACCCCAGTAACCATTCAGGTACTGTCTGCCATATTGCCCTTCTTCTTCAAGAGGAAACTGTTCCAAGTCCAGGAGGCAGAGCCTGGTTGGCTGGAGTTTGGGCTTATATCCTCATACTCTGACCTCAGTGATCGGCAAGTGTGCTGAAGAAGAATTTCCTGGGAGTTTCTGAGAAGGAAGTTTGATGCTGTTGTGCTTTCACAGATGCTATCTGCCATTGCTATTGGCAGCCATTTTGTGACCAAGAGGAAAGGCCAAAGTCAGAGTGGAGAAGTGGAAAGAAAATGTTCTTGGAGTCTCTGTGAGCCACTAAGCTCTGCTGAAACCCACCATGCCTCTGGACTTCTCAGTTGCAGGAACCAATAAGTTCTCTTAATTCATTAGTTTTGTGTTACTGGAGAATGAATTGCTCCTATAGTGATTTACAGAGCTAATGCCTCTGCTGTGTTCTCCTCTTTGGAAGCATTTCCAGACCATCTTGCAGATGTAGTCTCTGAGTTATACCCCTGCACTGGGCTCAGGGGACCCGTGGAGGAGGTCACGGATTCCTGCATGCCTGCCAAGGACCAGCCTCTCCTCCCCCTCTATTCCACTCCCTTGTCATGGTCCATATATCAGACCCACCCAACAGCCTCCATGAGGGTGAAATCTCAGACTGGGTGGTGGGAATACACCTTCATATGTTCTTCTTTGTATAGAATATTGTCTTGATTTTATTTCTTGAGACCTCTCTACCTTTTCTGGATGAGGTCAGCCATAAGACAGAAGCCTCAGGGGCTGTAAGCATTGAATATTCAACTAAAATTTGGATGACATACTCTGTCTGCTCTTTCTAATCCTGACAAGCTGTGGTCCTGTGACAGGTGACCTGAATGTGGCCCAGGGCCTCCAAGTGGCTGGGTTCCCTGGCCTCTCTGATAAATCAAGGACAAGTCAGTGGCTCCACTTCACAGATGTGCCCACTGAGGTTCTGAGAGGCTCTGTGAATGGCTCACAGAGGCCAAATTAAGATTTGACTTTGGCCTCTTGACACCATATGGATGCCTTTGCTGTGGGGTGTCTATATAAAGAGGGTGATTGCACTTTGGACAAAATCTGAAGGGATGCCACAAGTGCATGTAGTAGAGGTTTTGGAACTATTGTTCCTGACTTTTTTTTCTTTTCATGAACTTACTCAGTTCAGGCAAGGGTGCTTCGAGAGGCCAGTTTTAAGCCTCTGCCCTACTCAAGCCTGGAAGCAGGAGAACTGTGCCAGTGAGCTTGCTGGGTAATCTTGGAAGCAGCTGAGGTCCAGCCTGCTGGCCCGGGTTGGGCTTGCTGTGTACAAGCGGAGGGATGTTTGTTGTTTCAGTGGCTGCAGAGCAGGACTCTGGGGAGGATGAGAAGCCCTCAGGACACACCCCACCCCAGCTTCGCAAATAGCCACAGTCCAGGGAAAGAAAACTAACCTGATTTCCTAGGCTCTCCTGATTCATGTACACATCCCCTTGAGGAAACCCTCTTTCTTCAAGACAGTCTGGATCTTTCTTTCTCCCTTTCTCTTTCTCCTTCTTTCCCTCTTTCCTTCCCTCCTTTCTTCCTTTCTCCCTTCTTTCCTTTCTTTCTTTCATACTAGTGATTCAACTCTGGACCTCGTGCTTGCAACGCAGGTGCCAGAATCATTTAGCTAAATCCCTGGTGACAGTCTGGATTTTTATTGAGCATTCACTGTGTTCCTGGACAGACATTTTTGAGACAGGGTCTCACTTTGTAGTTCAGGCTGGCCCTGAGCTCACTATGTTGCCCAGGCAAGCCTCAAACTCAGCAATCCTCCCGCCTCTGGCTCCCGAGTGCTAGGATTACTGGTGTCAGCCACGATGCCTGGTATTGTTGTATGTGGTTACTGGGGATCGAACCAGGGACCTTGTGCTTGCCAGGCAGGTGCCAGAACTACTGAGCTAAGACTCTAGCCCTGGAGAGACTTTCTTTTTTTTTTTTTTTTTGAGACAGGGTCTCGCTTTGTAGTTCAGGCTGGCTCTGAGCTCACTATGTAGCCCAGGCAAGCCTGGAACTCAGCAATCCTCCTGCCTCTGCCTCCCGAGTGCTGGGATGACAGGTGTGAGCCACCACGCCTGGCACTGTGGTATGCGGTGTTGATTGTTGGTGGGTGTAAGTCTCCACGCCCAGCATTGTATGTGGTTACCGGGGATCGAACTCAGGACCTTGCGCTTGCGAGGCAGGCGCCGGAACCACTGAGCTAACCCTCCGGCCCCCTGGAGAGACTTTCTAAGAGAGAAGACACCTCGACTTTTGTCTGGCAGGAATTGAGAAAGAAGAAGGGAGTGCTAGGGATGAGCTGTGCTCGACCACTCTATGTATAGGCCACCCTGCGTCTGTCTGAGCTCAGTGAACCTCATTGCCTCAGATAGGCCAAGACTGTCTGAGACAACCTGGGTCAGGGGCAGGCCAGATACTCTTAACTCTCAAGTCTGAAATCTGAGAAGCTCCAAAATCAAAATATTTTGAGCACTTAACATGATACCAAAAATGAAAAATATCACACCTGGCTCATTGACTGACTGTGGTCAAAGTGCAGTTGCATTGAAAATATTATGTGTAAAATCCACCTTTAGCTTGTGTGCATAATTTGTATATGTAACACACATTAATTTCATGATTAGGCTTCAATCCTATCTCTAGATATCTCTTTAGGTGGATGCAGATAGTCCAAAATCTAACAATAAACTAAAAATTTGAAATAGTTCTGGTCTCAACATTTTAGATAAGGGCCACACGACCCTCTAGCATTTTCCTGTTGCCCAGGTGAGGCTAAGGGTCTGTTATGTCACACAGTCAGTCAGTAGGGCCAGGAGTTGGATCCCAAAATGACTCTCTCTAAAATTATCACTCAGTTACTCACTTTGATCGCTTCTTCACATTGTTATCTTGGCAGAGACCACCCTGTTAGGTGGCAAGTGCTGATGCTGTCTGCCGGTCCCAGTGGGTTCTCTTCAAGCCAGGATGAGCAAGAATCATGGAAGTAGAGCCTCACATCCTGTCTTTATGGAAAATTTTGATATTTTGTTCACTGTGTAGGTTTGGGCATTAATTCTGCTTTTTAAAATAATTGCATCAAAATATATTATTTCTTCATTTCTCAGGTTAGGGGCTCTTTAAAGTCTGTACCTGAGATAGATTCTAATTTGTTCTTTGGTTTCCTGATCAATCAGACATGATTTCCTTTAATTGGATAGTTCGGGAAATAGTGTTGATGGTGGTTTAGATCATTTATGAAGATGAGAAAAATAGGAATGTTGAATTTAGGCTTGTGATTGGATTTTTTCTCTGCCTAGATCTCAACTGATTGTTCTCTCAGTGATAAACGCCATTGTATTTTTACCATCATGCTTTACGGGTTTTTGTGTACAGGGTTATGATAAAGAATATTCAGCTTTGGAGCCCATTGTTGTGGGCTCAGATCTTGACTCTGGCCTCACCTCACTCAGTGTGACTGTGGATTAGCTGCCACTTTCTCTGAGCTTGAGTTTCCCTTTCTATGATGTGAATTTAATCACAGCTCCTTCATAGGAAGGTGTTGTGAGACTTAAATGGCTTCCTTCAAACATGTGAATCAGCTCACACAAAGCTTGAACCATGACAGGTCTTCAATAGAAGCCCCGTTCTCTTTGCTTCTCCCTTGTTGGAAATGTCTTTCCCTTGTTCATTGATCCATCTCAGTGTTTCAGGGGTTTTCACTGTTTGGTCTCCTCTACACCAGATGAACTTGGACTTTGGAAGTATCTCCGTATGTTAGGCTGCTTCATGGAGGAAGCAGGGTTTGGGTGAAGATGTGTACTGGGGAGTTTGTGGGACCTGCTTTTGAGAGTGAGAGAGATAGACCAGACCAGGCCAGGGCAGAAACCAAGCTTTCATGCAGTGATTGTAGAGGCCTCAGCAAACTTGATGGAGTTCTGGGGTGGGATGGCCCTTCGGAAATGTCATGGATTGAGCCAAGAGGCTAGGTCTTTGAAGCCCCATAATGACCCAGTAGTAGGATGCCATTGGGGTGGGACAGAGCTATGGGGAAAGGACTCGGCTATGAACCATGTACATCCGCAGGTGCTATGAGTGTTGCGGCCTAAAGGTGGATCCTGGCAGTACATTAACATCCATCAAGCTCCATTTCTTAGGTTCATTTGCTTAGCAAATTTATATCACTTGGAGCCTATTACTCTAGGATTTTGTTTGGTCTGTTTTCCTGGGAAAACTGAGAGTTAAAAAAGTTGGTGAGTCATAATCCTCACCACTGCAGCTTGTCTTGTGATACATTTTTTTTTTTAACCCACTATTCCTGTCTTCTCCTATCTTTGGCTACAGCTAGCATACTGGCTAGCCTACTGTTAGCTTCTAGAAGCCATTGCATTTTTTAAGAACACAGATGGGTGAATTACATGGGGATAAAATATGACCATCACCCTTGCTTATTAGGTCTTTAAAAGTGGTATTGATCACTGTCACTCAGTTTTCAGCAAGGGATCCTGATGTATGTTTAATACCTGCCTCAACATACTTCATTAAAATGAAGTATGAATCAAGTATTGAGTTCTCCTTACCATTTCTATAGATCCTTGTGGGCCAGCCTCCCTGGTACCATTCCATCTTGCCACAGGGCTTGCTCCTGATGGTGGAGCACTACTACCTGCCTTAATTATTTTGTGACCCAGGTGCCATCATAAAGCCTGTTCCTGTAATGGCACCTCTCTGGTCTTAGAAAATAGCCAGGCTGAGGCCGGAGGTTTAGCTCAGTGGTTCCGGCACCTGCCTCACAAGCATAAGGTCCTGAGTTTGATCCTGGTAACCACATACAATAATGCTAGGTGTGGTGACTCATCCCCACCAGCAGTCATTACCCCATACCACAGTGCAGGGCGTGGTGGCTCACGCCTGTAATCCCAGCATTTGGGAGGCAGAGACAGGAGGATTGCTGAGTTCAAGGCTTGCCTGGGCTACATAGTGAGCTCAGGGCCATCCTGAACTACAAAGCGAGACCCTGTCTCAAAAACAAAAACAAACAAAAAAACCAGCCAGACTGAACAGCCATGCTTTTGTCGTTCTCACCAGCACGTATTTATTGCATCATTACATGGAGCCTTTCCAGACCCACTCTCAGAAGAGAGTAGGAGAACACAGTTGGAGGACAGCTGTACTTTAGCACGCTCCTATCTCTGAGTCCTTCGATTTCTTCCTCAGTCATCTGCGCCAGCAGGTCTGACAGTTCTTCACTTAATGCCAGTCATTCTAAGAGTTGTCAGGCAGGGTAATGAGTACTGTTTTTCAAGGTCCTGTGTTAAATCTTGTATCATAAGAAAATGTGCTCATACTAATTCTCTACTGCTCCTTTATCGTGCTGGTGGATGCAGCTGGGTCCTGGAGTTTCTTCAGGGGATGGTTTCTTTCTACTCTCAGCAGTTCTAACACCTCCCTGAGCAGAGAACATTGTGTCTTAGTCTCTTCCCCTCTCTGGCAGCTAGAAGGTGTAATAGTGGCCAGAAAGGTGATTCTCAGGCAGAGTGCTGGCTCGTGGGGCAGATCCTACACGTCATCTTCAAGCAAGGGAAGAATTGTAGCCTCCAGCAGGGAAGAGTAGGCCACTTCTGTAAGTCTCCGTGTTTCAGAGGATTCTAGGAGTCAAGATTTTCAACTATACAGATATCTCCATCCCATGACACAGGGTCCTCTTCCTCTCCAATCAGGGTATTGACCTTGGTGTCGTCTGTGACACCAAGAATGCTACCTTTTCCGGAGTTTTGTTGTCCACATGATATCCTGGACCCAGTCCTCAACTTATTCTGACCTTGCCTTGCAGGAAATAGGAGGTTCTCTGGTTTTTTTTGCCAAAGGAGAACTGTGCTTATTTATTACTCTCAGTCTTCTAAGTAGATCTTCTCAGTCTTTCATTCCATTCTCTATGGCATCAATGGACCCTAGCAACAGCTGTCATCCATTGTCCTTATAATTACGACTTCCTCAAACTCTCAAAAGCCAGAGGCAGCAGATCCAGCAGTGCATTCCTTGCCCAGCTATGCCATCATAGAGGACTAACAGAGCTTTTCTAAATTTGGACTTGGCAAGGATCTATTTAGAAGACTAGAGTTGATGCTCCATTGAGAAAATAGCTCAGAGGACCCTAAAAAAAGTATGGTCGGAAAGGGAGTTTTTGTCAAGAGCCGTTTCAGGATGAGTCTCTGCCAGGCGCCATCATCAGGTATGGGCAGTGAGTTCCTTGGCCTTGTGGATGACTCAGACCCACGAGTGTTTGCTATCAAGGTCCTTTTGGCCTATTGACTGGCTGTGCCTGGGTGGTTGTTTTCTGGACTTTGCATCCTTAATCAAAACTGTCTTGGTAGTTAAGCAGAGGGTGATGAGGATGAAGGAAGAAGAAATGGGGTTATTGAAATGATTGGAGCCAGACTGGAAACTTGGTTACTTAAGCCAATATCCTTTTATACCATTTAAGCTGTGCAAGTTAATGAATAAATTGAGTTGATTGTTGTCTGAGCCTCTCCCAACAGGAAGCAAAGATAATTGACCATCTGGCACAGGTTGTGGCAGCTGAGGGGTGTCTCTTACCCAGTGGAAAGAGCCATATGTGACAAGCATGTCTGGGAGGAGGCTGTGGGTCAGGTACAAGTACATGGGGTTCAAAAGGGACATTAAGGCACATGTCACCCGGTTCTCCCCAGGGCTCTACAAACATGCCAGTCAGATAAGCATGTTCAACTCTTGCAGAGTCTGTGTAGTTCACATAGTGTAGGACATTGGGGTTCCCAACATCTCTGTTTATTTCTGGGAGCCCTTAGGGATACCTTGTATGATCTAATAAATAGCCCTTTTAAAAGATTCCTTTAATCTGTCTGCTACTCAAAGCACTTGAGGGTAGTGCATGACCGGTTTCAGACTGCTGATGACCTCCTAGGATGAAGCTGTATGGATGAGGGTGCAGTGTCCCGATTGTTCCTAGAGCCACGACCCCTCTGGGAGCCATTTCATTGAATGTCCCTTGGGCCTTACTCTGACTCCAGACAAAATGAAGTGTTGTCTTCTGAGAAAAACCAAAGTTTCCTTCTGCTTTGAAAGTGTTCCAGGATGCTGGGCTTTCTGTTTCTCGTGCAAACAGTGAGGGGACCCCCACCCCACCCCACCATGAATGCTAGTGAGCGGCCATCCTACAAGCGCACAGAGAACCTGCTAAAGGATGAAACTGGCCCAGTGGAGTTCAAGTTCTTGATGACATTGTCAAGATCCCAGATCAAATGAACGTGAAGTGTTCTCCATGGTTAGCCATGAGGTCTATTCTCTATAAACAGACATCCTGACTGTTGTAAGCCAGCTTTAATTGGATTTTCCTTTATTTCCTATCTGAATGATTTCAACCTATTTCTCTCATCTTAATTCCTGTCCTCTTTGGAAAGGATTCAGGTGCAAATTCTGAAGTCTTAGTTTTTTGCTGTTTTCAAACCTTGCCTCTCTCCTGCAACCGAAACCCTGCACAAATCTGGCATCCTCAGCCTCAGCTCAATCTCATTTCTGGAGTTCCCTCCAAATAATGAGAGCTGAGGCAGTTACCATGGAGCAGAGTACAGTGTGAAAGGCTGGAGAGTCCAGAAGTTGAGAAGGAGTGCTCAGAAACAAAGCAGACCCTCTGTCCTAGAAGCAGACCTCTGGTTTCAAATCCTAATTCCTCCGATGTAGGATGAGGGGTAAGTATACTTCTCCAGGCCTCCATTATGAAGGATAAATTGCATCTCTTTTGAGAATCACGTGAGATCATGCATGCAGTCGTCCCTCAGTGTTATGGAGGATTGGTTTCAGGACCCCAAGGACACCAGAATATACAGATGGTATAAAGTCCATGATATAAAATGGAACAATAATTGTGAAGAATCTGCACAACCCTCTTAACATATTTAAAATCATTTAAACATGGTTTATAAAGCTTAATGCGATGTAAATGCTATGCTAGTAGTTGTTCAATTATATTGTATAGAGACGAGGCAAAAGTTCGCACACATTCTCAAAATGTTTTTAATCTGCAGGCAGTGGAATCCACAGAAGGTACAGATGCAAAGAGTGCTGTGTAAATTGCTGAAACACGGTTGTTAGACAGTATGTGCTTAATAAATGTTACCCATTTTTGGCTGCTCTACAGTGGATCTGAACAGTTTAAAGGTGACCGTGGGTGGGGCAGATGGAGAGTAGGTCATTGGCTGTTATTTTTGAGACTGTGCCTCTTCCTTCTGTGCAAAGAATTGTTCTGGATTTAAGTGCTCTGAAGACATCACAAGGTGGCTCTCACCACAGCTTTAAACTTCTTTTCTTCTTGCCTGACCCTGTCACATCTTTATGGGGTTTATAAACTCTTTTTCCCCTTTCTTTTAAAAATCACTGTTTATTTGTAGAGCTGCCCATTTAAAAACTTGTGCAATATCTTAAATGTCATTTTTGCCCTAATCTGCGCAAGAGGCAGCAACCAGAACCTCTTACATAATGAAACTCAGAGGCCTTTGAAAATAATGATTCCCAGCAAGCCTTTAACAGGGCGTTCATTACATAATGTGGGGGTCGTGTGTCTCCCATTGCTAACTGGATGTAGTCTTTTAAAATTGAGGCGATAGGACCACATGTTGACTTTGCCAACTGGGCAACTGATTACTTCAGGCATGGAAACCTGAGTCTACTAGGAAACTCAGAATGACATAACTGTGTTTATTGTCCATGGTAGTGAAATAATCAGCCAGATTTAGTTCTCAACTGGGTCATCTTTGGCTTTGTGTTTTTTTCCTCTTTCCATTGTATTGGCCAACGGAACTGGATTAATTGGCTTGTTACTTTGGCACTGGATACAGACACAGTTACAGTCTAATCACTGGTCAGTTCAGTGGAGAAAACATCTGTGAAGCCTTTTGTTCCACTACCTGGTCCAAAGCTTCATGGCGATACAACACTTAATAGTTAAGGTCTGATGAGAAATATTGAACAATGGACATGGCAGTTGATGCACTGTTTCCCTTTGCCATGGATGAGTCACGTTTGGGGCCTAACTCTTACTCTCTGTGCAGGAGACTTCAACTTCTGGCACATCCTGGATGTCTGACTGGGTCGAGGGGGTTGCTGAGTGTTAAGAGCCCTTGAACACTGTTTGCATTTGGGGTTGGCAAGCAACTTATGACTTGTGTGACCTGTGGCATTTCTGAGCCTGAGTTGCCTCATCTGAAAGATGGGAATGATTCCAGTACCTGCTTGACATCACTGTTGAAAAGCATGGGGACCAATCATCTTGGTTTTCCTAGGACTGAGAGAGATTCTGGTATAAGAGAATTTCAGTTTTAAAATCAAGACCTTTACAGGAAAGTGGCAATAAGTTGGTCACCTTGTTGAAAGGTGAGATAAGGCCAGCAGAGAATTTGGGACATGTGGAGAACATGTCACAAAACCATAGCCCAGGTTCCCCAGAGCATTGGAAAGGGACCTGTCTCTCCTGCATGTGGCACTTCCCACTCAAATTCTCCAACCACATCAGATGAGATTGACAGGCTTCTGAGCCCCCATTGACCTCAGAACCAGGAAGTCTACATTCTGTATCCTTCCCTGTCACCAACAGGTTATGTGACTGGGGCAGAAGTGTTTTACTTCTGTGAGACTCAATTTCCTAACAGAAGAGAATGAGATAGCTGCTTAATGGGCTCTTGTGAACTTTCAGAAGCAGCATTGGGGTAAACGGCATCATTTATCTGTGTCATATTTTTAAAAGGGACAGGTTCCTTTGCCTCAGCAAAGGAGTGGCTGTAGAGACCTGGGTTTTGGGCTTCAAGTCAGAAACGAGAAAAATTTGTATAGAGACAGCACCGTGATGTAAAATACATTGCAGCTCTGCCCTAAAGGTGCTCAGGGTCCATAAACAGGCAAGCTCTGAATCATGAGGTGAGATGCAGGAAGCTGGTGTGGATGCTTAGGAAATCCTGAGGAAAGAGGACTCTGGTGTGGCTGTCTTGTTATGGCCATCTGAGGAAAGTGACAGAGGGGCCAGCCTAGAGCCAGAGAATGTTGGAGAAGAGCTTTGCTGAGGATGAAGGAGCAGGTTCCTGGCAGTAGGCATAGCACACACAGATGTGGTGCCAAGTGCATGCAGGGAACTCTCCGTGCTACTGTTCCATGGGACAAGACTTTTGAAGTAAGACCGTGATGAAGCGCGAGGTGGATGGGAACCAGATTGTGTAAGGCTTCAGGTGCCACATTAGTTTGATGTCTTAGTCCATTTTCTGTTGCTACAGCACAATACCTGGGCCTGGGCAATTTAAAAAGTAAGGAAGTTTATCTTGGCTCAAGGTTCTGGGAGGCTGGAATGCCTAGGACTGAGTGGCTACATCTGGTGAGGACTTGGTAATCCCTTCACTCATGCCAGAAAGAGGAAAAGCAAGCAGGTGCATGTGGAAAAGGCAAAATGTTAAGGGTAGAATTGCTTTATAACAAACAGTTCTTGTTAGAATGAACCCTTCCCTTGAGAAAGGCATTAATCCCCTTTAAGGACCTAATCACCTCTCAAACGTCCCCCTCCATCTCTCCACACCAGCGTACTGGAAATTCAATTGTAACTTGAGTTTTGTCAGGGACAAACCACAGCCAGACCGAGCATCTGGACTCTTTCAGTGTGAGAAGCAACTAGATAAAGTGGAGTCCAAAGGGGGCTTGTGATGATCCTGAAGTAGCTCAAAGAGTTGCAGGGAGAGGTACAGATTTGACTATACCTGTCCCTGTCTTTCTCTCACTCTTTCCTATCCTGTTATATTCTTCCTTACCTTAGGTGACCAATGTGGCAAGGGACATGGTCCTCAGAGGCTCAGAATCTTAACTTTCCCAGTTTATCCACCAGATTCAAGAATCTTCCCTCCCTGTTCTCATAGAAAAATCATAGACTGTATTTAGTCTAACAACTAGAGGATTGCATAGTTTAAATGCAAAAACAACACCATTTTGAATACAGATTTGAGTGTGCTTGGCTTTTGGATCTTCAATGGACCCAGATTCTAAGGGTAAGAAGGGTATGACAGAGTCTAAGGATAAGAAAATATGTGCACTGGAAAAGCTTTGTTTAGGCATGAGGTATAGTTCTCTTAGCCATGATGTTCCATGTTAATGAGTCAGCAGCAAATATATGTACAACAAAGTTATGTATGAATCTATGGGTAAAAGTGGGACCTCCTCATTATTCACAGGAGCCAAAAAATGGAAACAACCTATGTGTCCATTAACTAATGGGTAGATAAAGACAAGGTGACACACACAGTGGAATATTATATGGTAATAAAAAGAACAGGATCCTGCCATTTGTGTCAACATGGATGGAACTACAGATCATTATGTTAAATGAAATAAGCCCCACATGGAAAGACAAGTACCACATGATTTCACTCATAGATGACATCAAAAAAAGTTGATCTCATAAAAGTTGAGAATTGAATGATGGTTACCAGAGACTGGGGGGATAAGGAAGAGAAGAAGCATGGGGAGAAGTTGATCTAATGGGTACTAAAGTTACAGTTAGTTGCAAGAAGTTCTGGTGTGCTGTTATTGCAAAGTAGGATGATTACAGATAACAATAATATCCTATGCATTTCAAAAACCTAGAAGGATTTTAAAAGTTTCACCATAAAGAAGTGATAGCTAAGCATATAGATATGTTTAATCCATGGTCTCCATGGATACCAAAATCTATGGATCTATGGATTTAAAATGGTATAATATTTGTACACTACCTGTACACATCATCCTGTATATTTTAAATCATCTGTAGGTGATAATAAATATGTAGTACAACATAGCAGCTGTGCACTTAATTGTTACAGTATATTGTTCAGGAAATAATGACTAGAAAAAACATCTGTGTGTTTTCAGTGTACATGCAGTTTTTTTCCTGAATATTTTCAGTTTGTAATTGGTTGAGTCTTGGGACCCTAAATATGGGTTGCGGTAGCTGAAGATGGAAAGCAGGGGGACTGGATGATGGGGCTGGGAAGGGTTCGTCTCAGTGCTTTGAAAAGTCTTCATTTAATTGCTTTCATGAAGGAGCATCTCACTGGTCTGTACCACGTGTTTCCTCTTGTGAGAGATGAGGGACCCCCAGTCTCTGGGGGGGGGGGAGCAGAGCAGCTGTAAAAGGCTGGTGGTGGGGGACAGCCACACGTTCTCCCCGTGCCTCTCTGTAAACGGTTCGCAGAACCAGCTGTGTTTTCTCTGTCTCCTTACATCATCACTAGTCATAAAAACCCCACCGGGGGGAATTGTGCTGACGATCTGGGCTGTGATGTATGAGACAAAGGCGTCCAGCAGGCCACTCGCCGTCTGCACAGTGGAGCAGGGAGGCAGGCTGGACCAGGCGCGTAAGCATTCAGTGATTGCCTTCGATGGCTTTCCAGGTCAATCATTTTCTGGCTTTAAGCAGATCCGGCTGTTTGTTCAATCCCAGTCTCTGAAGACAGCTGGCACACCCCCGGCAAGGTGCTGCCGCTGGGGCGGAACACTGACCTATGCTGCCCTCCCTCTCGCCTGCAAACCTTGAGGCCTCCAGATGCCTTCTTTTCCAAAGGAACTCCAGTTTGTCCCCTGCCCTTTGGCTTTGTGGTCTCTCTTGGCCTCTGGGGGACCCACTGGAATGCCTCACCTGAGGACGGCTGGGGTCTTGTGTCTACATATCTTGGCTCGCCCTGTAAAATAAAGAGCACACTGATTGGTGCCTGGTAACTTAGTCCTGCTCTCTTTACACATGGGCATTAGTGTGTGGCTTTCCTTTGCCAGTGGACAAAATCTGCAGTCTTATTTTAGGGAGACGAGTTCATCTGCAAAATCCATTGAACTGTACCCTACAAGGTACATGCTTACTTAAAACATATAAATATAAAACGACAACCCTTATTAAATGTCATATGTTAGTAATAGCTCACATTTTAGTGTCAACCTACCATATGCCAGACTCTGTGCTAAGTGCTTTTACTTGATTTAACTGTTTCATTTTATTGTCTGTTTCTTGCAGCTTTTCTTTAATTTTTTATAGTATGCTTAAATACACAATGATTACATGGCTCATGGGGAGTTGGTACATGTATATAACACATCTTAATTATTTTTTCATCCCCTTTCTCCCCAGCCCCCTACTTTCATCTTTTGGTCCCACTCCCATTTGTAAAAGATAATCCCCATGACCAGCTCATTGGGTAGTTTCTATTACAGATGTAGAAAGATCAGTGAAAATATCTTGCATCTTACTGCTTATGAGTGGCTATTGCCAGGATCTGAATCCAGGGCAGGCTGGTAGACTCCAGAGCTTGTACTGCTGCATGAGCTATGCCAGTATCATTACTGATGAACTATCTCCATGACATGTGCTCTTTTTTCTTAAGGCAAGATCTTGTTTTTGTTTGTTTTGTTTGTTTTTCTGAGATAGGGTCTTGATTTGTAGTTCAGGTTGGCCCTGAGCTCACTATGTAGCCCAGGCAAGCCTTGAACTCACAGCAATCCTCCTACCTCTGCCTCCTGCGTGCTGAGATTATAGGTGTGAGCCACCACACCCGGCATTGTGATATGTGGTACCAGGTATCGAACTCAAGACTTTAGACTTGCCAGGCAGACTCCAGAACCTCTGATCTAAATCCCTGGCCTAAGACAAGGTCTTGCTACACAGTTCAGGCTGATCTTGAATTCACTATGTAGATCAGGCTGACCTTGAATTCATAGTGATTCTCCTACCTCAGTCTCCTGAATGACATGTGCACTTTCCATATATATTGCTGACCAGTCATATATGACAGTAATATATGACTTGGAATAATCAGGGTTCTAGAAAATCCAGTGATTCAGAAATTCCAGGATCACGCTTTTAGAGTTGAGGATCCTATACTTTTTAGGACATAAAAACTTAACTGGAATATACCATCTTCCAGCACATAGCTTGTTCTATTATTATGGGTAAGGGATTATCTTCACAAATTATATGGGACTCCATTCTCACTATAAACATTTCAAGCACCTTCCAACTAAGAACAGGGAAGTCTTTCCTTGTTCCTCCTGTTCTGCCTTCCCTTCCTACAGGTGGTCACTATTGACAGTTTGCCATCTGTTCTCCCAGCCCATTTTCTGACATGTGTGTGTATACACATACATATATATATATGTATATACACACACACATACACACACAAACACATCTTTGCTCTCTCTTCCCTGGTTTTGAAAAGTGAGATCATCTCATCTGTACTGTTTTACAACTTGATATTTTTTCACTCGGTGTATCTTAGAAGTCTCTCAGCATGAGACTGATGTTCTCTCTCACTCATTAAAATGGATTCACCATGATTTATTTTAATCCATTTGTCTGGGTCCTTTCTCAGCAACACAGATCATTTAAAAAAGTAAATTGCCCATGGTTACTAAGTGATCATAAAATAAATAATCAAGTTGAAATAAGGAAAGGTTGTCATGGGCAGGATGTTAATTATATTATAGGAAAAGACAGAGGGTTCAAGGCATCTCCCTTGTCTTTAATTCACAGAGCCACCTGCCCCCAGATGTCTGCTGGGTGTGAATTGTTGGTTTTTTACCGTCACCTGGCTAGTAACTCTGTTCTCTGCCATAATCTTAGCATTTCCATCCAGACCTTCCAAGACCTCAGGCCACATCGTCCTTGTGTCTCTCCCTGCCATGGGAGGGAGGTACAGCTGCAAGTTGCCTGAGTTCCAGGATCCTCTTGGCACCAAGACAAGAGTTGGCTAAACCTGGTCAACTGAGAGGTGCCAGAAAGTCAGTCTGAGGCAACTCACATTCCACAAAGGCATCTCACTCAGTTTTCCTCCGTAAAACCCAAACACCCATTTTTGTTGAGACTTTGACGAGCCCTGGAAACCACCGAGGGCCCGCTTGCCTCGGTGTAAGTCTGAAATATGTCAGGCAGGTGTTTCCAAAGACCTTATGCTACAGGAAAATATATCCTGATGTAATCTGACTAATTTGGCTTTTGCCTGACTTTCAAGAGAACTGGCTATTTGTAATGGAAACAGTTCTCGGGCCACTTCAGATGGAGCTTTGTAATGTGAGCTGGTAAAACCCTGCAGGTGTTATGGAGAGCTGGGGGGCGCTGTTTTCATTTTACATCTCACTTTTGTTTACTTTAATGTGTTTTTTAAGAAAAGTGACCAAGGAGGGGTTTAACAAGTCATTTTTCATTTCAAAAATGAGATGGGTTTGCATTAAGAAAATTAGTTCTGAGCATGCCCCAGGAGGCTGGCCGGGGACAGGAAGCACACATGGCCTACGAGGATATGTTTCCTGAGACTAATTCCTCCAAGATGCATGTTCAGGATCCCACATACCTGGAGCCCTTGGCAGGGGCATCAATTAGAGAGCGGGAAGCAGGGTTTTCCTTGCTAATTCTTGGCTACCGAATCAGGGTTACCAAAAGCACCCCCATCCCTGGAGTGAGGCCGTTTTGAAAAATTGTAAAATTATGAATTCATCTTTGTTTTCAGTCAAGAAAGGGGAAATGGCTTCCAGGGTGCAAAGCCCAGGTGACGCAGGAAAGGCCCCAGCTTCATCCTCTGATACACTGGCAGAGCACCCACGGCTGCTGGGCCTGTGGGGAAGGGAAGGGTGAGGAAGAGGGGAAGGTGGCTGGAGCAGCAGAATTTTCTAGCACTCTCACTGTTCATCCAAGTTGAGGTGGTGGGTAGACATAGTAACACAGAAACAATAAATTTGGCATCTAGGGGATTGCATTCAGTTAAGCCTGTAGCCCAGTTCTCTGGCCTCTATGAGCATGTCTCATGATTGTTCCATCCTCTGCAGGGTCCCAGCTTTCTTCACATTCCCCTCTCTCTCTTCATCCTTGTATTTCCATGAGCTGCCTCGGCATGGGCTGGAGACCGAGCCTCTCTGCCAGTTCTCAGAAGAAAATCTGTCCCTAATTATGTTATGAATTGAAAGACATTACTGATGATTGGCAAGAGCATAACAGTTGCATTCCAGACCCCTCGGCCTTCTGGATCATTGTAGATCTACATTCAGGCTTACTTCCTTACCAAGGAGCATTTAGGTGAAAAAAACATTCAACTCCCATGTAATTTTCCCTGTCTCTGCCTCACATGTTATAAACGGGTTATATAGACCCACTGAGTCACATGTAATCAAGCCAAGTCACACTGAAAAAGGCGTTGGAAACCCAATAACCCCACCCTTCCCTTTGGAGGTGAGTGAACAGATACCCAGAGAGGGAAAGAGATTTGCCTAAGGTCACTAAAAGGCAGTGAGCTGTGGGGTGGAGCTGGCCTGGGACAAAGACCCTTGACTCAAGCCCCAGCACAGTGGCTCCAGGCTCCATCCATATCATGAGGTCCCCTATGTGACAGTGTACCTTAGTTGTGTCTACTTGATTGGCTTAGGAAATGGCCAGGGCATTACTAAGGCATGTATCTGAGTGTGTCTGAGCAGATCAGGAAAGTGTGGCTTTGGGTACTACGTTTGACCCCTGACCCCTTCCTCTTTGGTGCTGTTCCCTTGTTCTGGTTCCCACTGCTATGATGTGATCAGCTTTGTTTCACTGCTGTGATGTTTTGGAGTTGGAATCAGACTCGTGCTCATGGACTGAACTCTCTGAAACCACAAGGCAAAAACCTGTCTCTTCCTTTAAATTGTGGGTGGCAGGTATAGTGTTGGTGTTATTAGGTATAGAGGAAATGTGCTTCAAAACATTCCATTGTGCTTATGGAACTTGTTATTTTTCTTTTAGTATTTACAATGCTTGAGCCCACATAATCAAACTCCTTCTAATTTAGGATCCTATGTATTTTTAATGAACTGACCCCTATGATTATGAATTATTATTCATTATGTCCATTAATATTTCTGGTTTAAGGCCTATTTGATCTGATATTTGTAGAGGTATTCTTGCTTTTCAAAATCATCTACCTATCTTCTATATTTGTTTTTTTTTAATGTTCTTATATTTTCTTATCCTTTTACTTTCAGCCAATCTGGAGTTTTTTGTCTCTCTTGTAAGCAACATATATTAAAAATTTCAGATTAAGAATCTGTATGTTTTAACTAGTCTATTTCCAGGTTTTGGTTCCAGTGAATACATTTTCTAAGTATATTTTCATAAAGCATTTCATATTATTTTGGGGGAAATATCTAGAAGTGACATATTTGGGTGATAGAGTTGGTGTGTAATTTTATTATTTTTAATCAATATTAGTGAGATACAATATATATATGCAATAAAATAGATTGGAAATGTGCAGTTTCATGAATTTCATGTATATACTTATATAATCATCAACCCTAATCAAGAAGTAGATTTCCATTACTCTAAAAAGTTTCCTCTACACACCTCCTAGAGACAGATTTCACCATTATCAGTGTAGCTTAGTTTTGGTTGAAATCAGACAACAGATAATCTTGTGTTTTGCTTATTTTATGCAACACAGTGCTTTTGAGAGCCATCCATACAGTTGTACCTGTCAGCATTTTGTTCTTTAAAAAATTTTATGCATATTATTCTACCATAAGAATGTACAGTTTAATTATAAACATTATTTCCTTATTTCATGAATGATGACTACAAGGCTTTGAACATTTTTTTCCCCCTGTAGTCATTGGTTTTTATTTCTCTTGGGTAAATACTTTGAAGTGGAACCATTGAGGTGTGGTGTAGGTATTTATAATAAGCTTTCGGTCTGATTTCTGAATTGGCCTGTATGATTTTACATGCCTGCCAGCAATCTTGACCTTCTCAGTGCCCCACCTTCCTTACCAGTGTGTGGCAATATATCTCAAGGTGATTTTAATGTGCATGTCTCTGACAATGATGTTGAGCACACTTCTCATGTTTATCATCCATTTACATATCTTCTTGGTGAAGTATCTTTTTCAGACTTTGGGTATATTTTTAAAAAGATGGGTGGTCTTTATTTTTCTGATTTGTAGAAATTACTTATATATTCTAGATATGACTCTAGTTAGATTTATTATGAATAATTTCTCCCAGTCTGTGACTTGCCTTTCAGTTTTAAATGCATTGTAATGAATAGTTCTTTGAAGGAAATTACCCTTGAAATAGCCAACAGTACATAGGAGAAAGCTTGTGACATATTGTTGGATTCAAAAAAGAGGACATAAAATTATATTTGCAGTTATGAGTGTAACTATTTTAAAATATGCAGTGTAAAAAAATCTGGAAAGAAATTTATAAAATACTGTTTTGATTAATTTTGGGCAGTGAGGTCACGCTATCCTGAATTTTTTTTTATTTTGGCAAAATACAGATAACTTGAAATCTACTATTTTGTCTTAATAGTATATAATTTAGTAACATTAAGTATATATTAAATTTGTGTAAACATCACCATTATCTGATTCTACAGTTTCCTCACTCTCCCAAATGGAAACCCTGTACACATCAAGCAATATCTCCATTCCCTTTCCTCATAATCCCCTACTATTCTTTTTGACTTTGTTCTCGTTATTTATTAAAAAGAAACTTTTTTTCTTACACTTTTTTTGGATTTTGCTAACAATTATGTGTTTTGATGAGCAAAGTAAAGCATAACTAAGGGTAGGTAAGAATTTTTTATGAAGAGAGAACAAGGAAGGGACAGGGCACTGGGTGCCAAGGGCCGTGTCAAGGGCAGTGAGCAAGGAGAATTCATGATGTGACACTAGTTGATGTGGTTACTCTTAGATGTAGTTCACAGTCACTCTAGCAGGAAGGTTCAGTGTTGAACCCCATATGACAGACAAGGCCAAGTCTCTTCCCTTTCCTTTCACTGAAACTGTTTTTGACTCCCCCCACACTGGGCAGAGATCAACCTCTGTCATGCTGTCAATCTCCAGAATATTTCCACCTTCTGTCACTCTCCAGAATATTTCTACCTTCCAAGATGGCAGTAGCTCATCCGCATGTTCATGAAGAGTTGCACAGTGAATAAACGCACATGTGTGAGAAAAATTCTCTTAGGCACAATTCCTAGATGATACTTCATCCTTGCTTCCTGTTCATTGCGTTGTGGAGCTACCCTGTCAAGTGCAATCGGCCACAGCCAAGAAATGACATCGCTATCACTCTTAAAGTAGAAAAAGGATTAGATACTCAAATGGGCCTCTCTGTAGCTGGGGGGTGGGGGTGGGGTGTCACAGACAAGCTCGGTCCCGGAAGTGTGAGCGCAAGGACCCAATCTAGAGCTGTGAGAAAATATCTTAACGGTAGATTCATTAAAGCTCTCATGGCTTTAATGACCAGGGCGGGAAGAGAGAAGTAATAACGAGTGACATTTATACAGTGTGTTATAGTTTACATAGCTCTCGAACTCAGATTACCTCATTTAATCGGGAAGGAGCATAGGGTGGGGCGTAAGCGTGTGGCCCTGGAGTTGGCCCGTCTGAGTTTGCATCCTGACGGCACCACTTACTATGGGACCCCGTAATATTTACGCTTCCGTGTTCCAATTTCCTGATCTGTACAATGAAGGTACTGATAGTAACGCTTGCAGAGATTGGCCATGGTGATGAAATAAGGTAATGCTGGAAAGTGCTTAGAATAGAGCCTGGAGCATAGTAAACACTAAATAAAACCTGGTTCTTATTACTTAATCCTCTCAATAGGCCCAGGAGACATGTAGACATGCCCTATTTTATGAGCGAGCAGAGTGGAGTTCAGAAGGATGGTGTGACCCGTTCGAGGTCATATGGTTAGAAAGGTGGGAATGAAGGAGCAGGACTAGGATGGGGTTATTTGACACCAAAGCCCTGTCCTTTTTGAGTTCTTTGTGCCACCTCCTCTGACAGGCGCTTGGCTGAGGCTCAAAGGCAGGAGAGGTTAAATTCTAGGGTAGGAAGCCCATATATCATGGCATTAAAAAAAAGAAAGCACTTTTATACCCCACTGGAATATGATGGGAATATATAGGGAATATATATATAGGAACGGCTGCACTGCTTAGCAACAGAGGTAGGTTTGAGAAGTCAGTGTTAGTCGCTTTCGTCTTTGTGTGAACACAGTGTGTGCTTACACGTGGCCTCTTAACAAGATGAATGACACTGTCCACTCAAACACTCACTGTAGTGTTTGCAGTAAATTATTTTTGCCAAAAGCAGACAGAGTGCACTTTCAAATGACAATGACAAGTATAAAATCACAAGCACATCAGCTGGTAATGTGGTTGTTTGTTGTCATTACCAAGCAAATCCTGTACATTGCTGTGCGTGCTTTTGTCCAGTGGCGGTGAAGTAGGTTTGTTCCCATTAGCATCATCACAAACACGTGAGGAATGCATGGCATTAAGAACGTATGATTGCTATAGTATCACGAAGGTTACAATTTTTTTAGCTCTGTTAGAATGTCATGCAACTGCTCTATGTACATATATCTGGTCTATCATTAACCTAAACACCATAAGACAGCATAGGACTGTAACAGTCAGTGCCTGGGCAGACCTGACTCTGGCTCTGGGCAGAGAATGCTGTGGGATACAAATGTGGCCAGTCAGAGCGCTCGGTGTCCTACCCCTAGGATTATCCCAGGAACGGGCATGTGATGCAGTGGAAGAGGGCTGCAGGTTGTGATGACTAAGGAAGAGACACTCCTCCTCTCCTGGGGAGGCATAGAGGCTGTGGGACAACCCAGAAGAGCTCCTGAAGTCTTCTCGCCACCCTGCAAGAAAAGGCAAGAGGCAAGCCAAGTTGAGACAGGAGAAAGACAAAGCCCAATATCGTTTGAATGTAACAATGCCTGGAACTGAAACTACCTGGGCTTTTCTATCACGCTCCCTTTTACTAAGCACCTGTTAGGTTTCCGTCTGTTTTAATCTTCCAAAAGCTGCTCAAAAGAGGTGGTGTAGCCCCATAGGACAGAGGAGGAAACTGAGGTTCTGAGGTCTCAAGTGACTTGGGCAAAACACAGGTGGGTCTAAGTCCTATTTGCTGAGGCACAACCACACTGATGAGAAGGGCCACTTCAGCGTCCGAAGGAAGCTCTTGTCTTCTATCTTTTCCTGCCTCAGGCAGAGGATGCATTTCCTCATGGAAATGTCACAACCGAAGGAATTCCGTGCCCCGGGAAGGCGACTTCTTTGGCTCCATCCCTCATCACACCCAATTGTCTTCCTGACAGCCAGATTGGAACAAAATTGGATTTAGTGCATTTCACAATTTTGTTGAACAAATTTGTGGATTAAGGGAACAAATTAAATCCACATTTTTTATTTGGCACCATCCGAAATATGACATGCAGACTGGAAATGGACATTCCTGGTCTTGAAGAGATTCAGTGGATCTCATATATTTGCTTCCCAGAATTTTTTTTCCCCCCCAGGAGGATTCTCACAAGGACCTTTGGGAAGCCTGACTCCAAATCTTACCTGAGATCTAGGATCTGGTCCTTAGGTCAAGGGTGAGCTGCAGTATCCTCGCCTGAGACCTAAAAGGGCCCCAAAACCAGGTGTGTTTGGAAGGTGATTAAATTACAGGGTCATTGCAGCTGACTTGCTGTGAGGAAGTGGGGCCTGGTTAGAGGTGGATCCCTGGGACGTGACATGGAAGGGTATGTCTTCCTCCCTATCTCTTTCTTTCTCTCTTTGCTTCCTGGTCACCATGTTGCATGTCCCTTTACTCCACCCACACCCTTCTACCTGTTTTCTGTTTGAGCCTGCCAAACATAGACTGAAACTTCTGAAAACTGTGAACCAAAATACACCTCTCCTAAGTTGTGGGCTCCGGGTATTTTCTCACTACAAAAATGACTAAGTCATATTGCCCCCACCCTGTCATTTTATCTCTAGTTTTCCCACCATTTCCTGTGGGCTGAAACCTGGCTGATGTTCAGTACTTGGCATCTTTTGCTGAGTTGACACGTTTGGCAATTTAGTGCCAACTCCAACATTCTACCATCTCTCTGAACTCTTAGGCCATTGATAATTAATTAGGCAGACATCTTTGGCACCTTGTCCAATAACTTGTATATCGATTCCCTATCTTCCCCCACTCTGGTTTCCCTGTAGAAAGACAAGCTGTCAGTGGACAGGGATCTTGACTGCTCCTTCTCTATATATGTATCATACATGCAGTAGCATGCAATGGTTGTTTATGCCCTCATAAATTTACTTGGTATGTGATGACTTAACAATAAAGAAGAGCTTTTTAAGACAGTGAAGAGCTTATCTTGGCTGGGCTTAATGGAAGGGAGGCAGGAATGAGCACTGATTAGTGTGAAGGCTTTGAGGCTGGACAAGTTTGAATTTTGACTTTCCTTACTGGACAGATGATATTAATGATAATGTCATTTCTCTGTGCCTCAGTTTCTGTTTCACAGACTGGAAATAGCAGTTCTTGACTACAGGTAGCATCCTCTGAATGCCACCTGCCAGAACTTATTTCTTCCCAATAAGCCTTATATGCTTGAAAAGTGCACATGCTGATACATAAGTTAACTTTATCCTACTCAGTTTCTGCCTAGAATATCAGCTTCTTATTTTTAGAACATGAACTATCTGAATATGCTTTTTCCCTTCTTTCTGACAAGTTAGAGGAATAAAAAAGAAGCTGACCAAATTAAGAAAGTAAATAAAAGAAAAACCTGGAATAAACTAGTGTTAGCCAAACAGAAGAGCTTGAGGGACTATAAGGAGGGTTTCCTAATGAATCTATTAAGTAAGAAACAGATAGGGAAGAATATCATCAATTAAAATTAATTAAAAAATTTAATCATCTATGATGCTGACTTCATACTCCAGGTGCCCAAGACAGAGAAGACAAATGTGAATAATTGGGTAGTCATGACATTTACCCCATTTATCACTTTCCCCTCAACAACAACAACCTTATCCCTTTCATTATTATGGGTAGCTGGTTATGACCTGAGATCATGGGCCAAGTCCTTCTCTGCTGAAAAAGGGAAGTCCCATGGCCTGACAAGCAGCTATCCAGACCTATCTCCCTTAGACTTGTGTATTAGCATAACTTGTTGATTATTTACTTCCATCAGCCACACAGCTACTTCCAGGTCTCGGTTTCCCATGTAGAAACTGCAGTGGCTCATTGGGTGGCCTTTGGGCCTGTTACCCTCTGAAATTACCTTGTCTTTTCTCCTTGGTTTTGGTGGATTTCACCCATCAGCCTATAGTCTTCCTGTTCACCACTGACTGGCACAACCGTGGCCCAATAAAGCACTTGGATTGAATGGGAGGAGATGTGAATTGTGACCTTCTCAAGCAAATCAACTTCCTCTTCCCAAAGGGTCAGTATGAAAGTGAGCTCCGTGATAGATCTGTCAGATAACACTGTGCTAACCACATTCAAAATAGAATTGATTTGGGAGTTTATAAAATGTTATGGTGCTTTTCAAGTGGGTAGGTAGTATGTTTCACACCCAGAAATAGAAGGCAACCATTAAATATTCCTCCATTATTCCTGTGGTTCCCCCACCCCCGGGAATGAATTCAGGCCTTTGTGCATCCAAGGTTGGCACAGTATCACTTGAGCTAAACCCCCACCCCCAATCCCTCCATTATTCCTAAAGTTGTGCTGTTGAGGCCACTGATCTGCTTCTTTATGGCAATGCTGGTGGGCAAAGCACCTTGTACCTCATTCTCAGCCCTTATTTTCTGCTGTCTCCCTTTCCACTGGCTCATGCTGGAATCTACCTGGCTTTTGTCTGAACTTCTTTGAAACGTCAGATCTATCAAGGAGCTCACTTTCACACTGACCCTTTGGGAAGAGGAAGTTGATTTGCTTGAGAAGGTCACAATTCACATCTCTTCCCATTCAATCCAAGTGCAAATTTGTCTCATGCAAGTCTGCTGCCTGTTATTGACTCATAGGGACCACATATGTTACTGTGCCACATTCCTGTCACTTTGGATAATGTGAGTCAGCCCATGAGCCTTGGGAAGGGAAATGGCCCCAGGTCATTTCTTGTCTGAATTAACTCTTTTCAAGAGTACGGAATAGTCATACCTCAGTATCTGCAGGGGTTGGTGCCAGGAACCCCACAGATACCCAAACTCAAGGATGCCCAAGTCCTTTATATAAAATGGCACAATGTTTGGACATCCTACCCTATTCTCTGAATCATCTCTTGACTATAATAATTACAGGTACAGTGTAAATGTAGCTAAGTAGTTCTTATACTATATTGTTTAGGGACAAATGACAAGAGAAAAAGTCTTTACACATTAATTTTCCTGAATGTTTTTGATTCCTAGACCACAGGTTCTGTGGATATGGAGGGCAAACTATACTTGATCTTCCTCTCTCCCTACTGTCACAGCTCACTGGACTAAGGGTCGTTGCCAAGGTCATCCCAAAGGAAGCTAGAGTATCAGCTGGCTAGTGTGCAGGAAGATCCAGCCAGTGAGATAGGTCAATTGCACCACATTCATTCCTCTTAGAATTTGAACTGGGGAATGTGGATGGGATCCCATGATCAGTGGAAAGTTGTGGGAAAGGGAGGCCCCAAATCAGAGATATAAGGAATCAGGAGCACCAGCACCAAACTGAAGAAGCAATGGAAAACTCAGAAATAGGAAGAGCTGGGGGAGATATAGAAAGGGAAATGGCCAAGTCCAGGTGAAGGTGACACAGTATAGGGAAACTGCAGGAACTCCTCCCATTGGAGCCATGTTGAATTCATGAAGACCTTCCTGTTCCAGGCTCCATGATCTCAGAGCATGGGATGGGCCTGGATTTGGAGGAGATTGTGGCTCTCTTGTGGTACCACAATAAACTCTCATGCCTGAGTTACTTTATGCAGCTTGCTGTTCTTTAAAGGCTCACAACCAACATAATGAACATGTTCCAGCCCAGCATGAGCTTCCCTATTGGAGCGCATGTGTGTTGGTGGGTCCCTAGGGTCATACCCAGGAAACTCATGCCTCTGCTCACAGGCTTGGTGTCTAGAGTGGTTGCTCAATTTCTCAAGGATCAGCCTGTTTCCTTTTACAAAAATGGATCTCTAAATTTATATACACACTTATAAAGTCTATTTTGTATGCAGGTTAAGTGTCTCTTCTCTGAAATTTTTGCTGCTAGAAGTTTTTGAAATTTCAGATTCTTTTGCAATTTGAAATCTGAAATATTTGCATACACCAAATGAGCTGTCTTGGGAATGAGACTCAAGTGTACACATGAAATTTACTTGTGTTCCATGTACATCTAATCCATGTAGTTTGAAGGTAATTTTATTTAGTGTTTTTAGTGTGCCTGAGTTTTGACTACCATCCCTGCCATAAGGTCAGTGTAGAATTTTCTATTTGTGACATCATGTTGGTGCTCAAAAATTTCATATTTTGTGGTATTTTAAGTTTCTGATTTTTGGATCAGGAATGCTCAATCTGTAAAACATAAAAATATGTAAGTATATATAATATAAAAATAAACATATACATACACACATAAATATATTGCTAATACAGCAGCATTTCTGTTTAGGTGTACTAAGGTACAATTTTGTATTGTCACAATTACACCAAGGACCCATTAAAGTACCTGTAGAACACAGATACATGGTTTTGATTCAATGTAACTACAATCTTGTATGGTAATATATAACTATAAATGCAAGCGTCAATCCCCTCCCATAAAGTTCTTGCTAAATAGGTGCAAAGGAGAAAACACAAACTCTGTTTCCCATCCCCCACCAAATATTCAAAGTGGGAAGATTGATCATAATTTGTAAGACTTTTCTATTCCAAATGGCAATTGATGAAGTCTTCTGGGTAAACAAATTGCTATGCCATTCCCTGTAAGACAGGGATTAGTTTCATTTGAACCCTCATGATTTTCCAAAGAGTTCAGTAGAATAACTCCATTAAAATAGGAAATAAAAATCATAAAAAGGGGACAGTAAATAACCCAAAGCAGTAAGGTTGACATAATTCCAATAATGAACAATTAAACTCTTATGTTTCCTGTAGATAAAAGGAAAGGAGAAATTCCTGGAAAAAATTATAATTGTTTAACCATATAATTAGTGAAAGGGAGATGCTTTCTCCTGGCACTGTTTAAAAATACTGCCATTCATGGGGCCGGAGGGTTGGCTCAGTGGTTCCGGCGCCTGCCTCGCAAGCGCAAGGTCCTGAGTTTGATCCCCGGTAACCACATATAATGCTGGGCATGGAAACACGCCCACCAACAATCAACACCGCATACCACAATGCCGGACGTGGTGGCTCACGCCTGTAATCCCAGCACTCGGGAGGCAGAGACAAGAGGATTGCTGAGTTCACGGCGGCTTG